>CAUYRH010092130.1:0-15265 GCA_963574655.1 Perodicticus potto | reverse complement strand
TGTAGAGGACTGGACACCATGCTTGCAAAGGACAGTTACTGATTCTTATCACATTAAAAGGAAATGCTGAGAACAGGACAGTCTCCTGGCAAGCCTAGAGACGTTTCCTGACTTGGGGGCAATCCCTCAAGTAACTCAGTGTTCCGGAATGAGATAAGGTCGGTCACTCACTAGTAAGCATGTGTTAAACAGCGATGCTTAGTAGTTCTTCATGAGGGTTGTGGGGAAAGAACACGTGAGGAGAGCACATGCCAATCCTTACGCAGGCAGCCCTCATATGTCATTACCTGAACTCTCCACACCTGTTGTGTGTAACCTTAATAAATAGCCGTTGCGGAGGGGGCGCGGGGCTACCCTGCAACTAAGGTTAGCCCGCCTCCCGCAAGCTTGTACTTCAAATCCGTGTCACGCCTGGTTCCTTCCTGCGGCGACCGAGACCGGGCCATAGGGGCGCTGACAATTGTGTATGACTCTACATATTCATACTTTAGTTTTTTAAAGGAATAAATAGAAATACTTCTTGAAAAGGTTCAGTGAGTTTAAAATGCTTCAAATCTGAAGTTGAAATTCACTATATTTATCCATAATCAAGAGAAAAATGTTAATAATAGCCTTTCTACAGACAATATATAATCAACTTTAATCATGCATTATTTTAAGGCAATAATATATATACATTGCTGAAATAGAGTATTTGAAGTTGCCTAAAAAAATTGTGTCTACCACTAAAATGTGTTACAATCAGAGCTAGAATAGTTCCCCGGTACATGAAAACACACTGAGTCTAACAAATAATCTCTGGTTAATTGTGGCACAAAGTTCAGGGACAGCATACTAATGCGGGCCAGACCGGAGCTGTCTCAGCGTCACTCGGTGGCCTGGGAGTAACTGGCCTGTCCGCCTCTCACAGCAGCATGGTGTGCCAGGAAGCACAGACAGCTAGTGCTGAAAAGTGGGTGAGACCCATAAGGAGCCCATCAAAAAGATGCAAAGTACTCGCTTCTCATTCAGCCAACAAGTACCAGAAAGCAGAAACTCTGTTATAATTTCACCCAATTTTCTTTGTGATGTTTCACCTGACGAAACAGCAGGGTCAAAACAGCAGGGTCTGGATAACTCAATGTGGGATTCTAAAGATTAAATTCCCTAGTAAATGTATTCCCTGAATGATATTGATATGATATGATATGACACTAATATTTGCCTGTAATATAACACATTTGAAATTGAGAAATAAAGTTAAAATAAAAGTTGCAAATCTGTTTCTTATTCATAACAAGAGGTTCTGATCTGGAGCGTGGAACAGGAAACTTGAGTTGAAAATATACAAGCACCGACCAGCCACATCCAAGATACTCACGGAAACAAAGTCCAGGCCAGATTCTCACGTGCAGCTTCTCTTTATTATCTCTGTGTCCAAAGAAGGCTCACAACAGCGAACAAGGAAGAGCAAGAAAGAGCTCCTACTCGGTTGTGGAGGAACTTACCCCATCCCTGGATGCTCCTTCTTTAGGGGTAAGAACCACGGACAGCAAAATGATCCCAAGATCATGGTCGGGATAATGGGGATCCTTCAGAGTGAGGGTTACATCCGTGGGCCTGTCACAGACAGTATTTAGATTTTAAACAGTTATTAAATGAAGAAGCAAAAATACATTTTTATAAATAATTTATTATTTTAAGAAGAAAAAAAGCAATTGTGCCTTTCTTTACTTCCTTGGTACAATTTTGGTTGTTATTAAAATATCATCCATGTATTAAGTTACCCAGTAAACTGTGAGCAAGGGTCTATCTGAATTCACTGGATGAAATTCTGCCCATCATGGAATTCTAGAAAGTTACTGTGAAGAAATGACAACCCTATTGAGTAACCCAGTAGGCCATTTTCTTTGATCTCTAAATCCACACAGAGTAGTTACAGCTATATTTTTACAAATTTGAGACCAGCTGCTAAATGAGGGTCACTTGTTGACCACTTAGCTTGCTTATAGTTCGTCAGGAATTTTTTTAAGCAGCAGTATTTTAAAGTAAACAAGTGAGTGTGAAAAGAGGAAAATATAAATTATAATTTGGCCGATATCTATTATAGACATACTTTAAAAACAATGTCCGATCATTTAAAAGAATGCCCATGTTTAAAGTAATACTTCTATTTTTTGTCTATTTAAATCTATGCCTAAACAATTTTTACATTCTGAAAGACAAAGAAATTAATAGTTTGAGTTAGGTAATACAGGCTTTGGAACTCAACAAGCATCTCCGAGAAAGAGACTATGAATACTCAATATTATTCACAATTATTTTTTGAAAACAATGCAAAATCTGCATTGAACTGACAATGCATGGGTGACATCTTGCTTGGGTACCCCGATTAATGTTGAACAAATAGGGGTTAGTGATCCCCTTATAGTTTATGCCTAGTTGTGTGGGGAACAGCCAGCACTAAGCAATACATCTTAAAATGTTGGCAAATTAGGAATGTTCCTTTGCTCAGTTGTTCATTCATTTCAATTACAAAACATGTGTTAAACATACATTAAATGCCACACAATGTGCTCTAGGTTCTGGGTAAAAATCGGAAGCTGGGACCAAGATTAAAATCTTTGTCTTCAGGCTCGGCCCCTGTAGCTCGGCGGCTAGGGCGGCAACCACATATACCAGAGCTGGTGGGTTTGAATCCAGCCTAGGCCTGCCAAACAACAACGACAACTACAACCAAAAAAATAGCTGGGCATTATGGCAGGCACCTGTAGTCCTAGCTATTTGGGAGGCCGAGAAGGCAAGGAGGCAAGAGAATCATTTAAGCTCAAGAATTTGAGGTTCCTGTGAGCTGTGACACCACAGCCCTCTTCCGAGGGTGACACAGTGAGACTCTGTCTCAAAAAATAATAATAATAAAATAAAAATAAGATCCTGTCTTCATGGAGCTTAACTTTTAGGATATGACATAGCTGAATTCTAGTTCTAGAGAGAGGGCTTGGAGGGGACAAGAACCTGCGATCTTAGTTGCGTATCAAAATCAACTAGGGAACACTTTTTAAAACATGATATTCCTGAACTTTCCCCAATAACTGTGGTTCTACAGATCAGGAGTAGGGTCTGGAGTCTCTGTTTTTTTTTTTTTTTTTTTTTTTTTTTTTAATAAAGCTCCTCAAATCATGTCCTTATATGACAAGGATTGAAACCCAGAGGTACTTTTCTTTCTTTTTCTTTTTTGAGACAGTCTCACTGTGTTGCCCTTGGTTGAGTGCCCTGGCGTCATAGCTCACAGCAACCTCAAACTCCTGGGCTCAAGAGATCCTCTTGCCTCAGCCTCCTGAGTAGGTGGGAGTACAAGCGCCTGGCTATTTTTTGGAGACAGGGTCTTACTCTTGCTCAGGCTGGTCTCAAACTCCTGAGCTCAAGGGATCCACCTACCTTAGCCTCCCAGAGTGCTGGGATTACAGGCATGAGTCACCGTGCTCAGCCTCACAGGCACTTTTCAATGCTAAGATTTTACAGTACTTGAAAGTCTTTCAGAGGATACTTATTTGACTAAATCAAGGAACAATACCATAAAAAGTATGAAAAATGTTTTGGTGTCAGGGGTCTGAACTGAGCCATAAGGAACTTGTCAGACTGTCATTATCATAAATTAAAATTGCTCCAATGTTAATTTAGTTATAATTAATCATGGTTTGATTGTAACAACTTATTCCTTTTATTTTAATAAATACATATTGAGCATTCTGAAATATATATATATAAAATTACTAGTCAACACTTCACTGCATTTTTAAATAATTACATGATAAAAATTTAAGAATATTTGCAATTGCTTTATGCTGTATCTTTTATTTTCTTTCAAAAGGATACCTTAATGTATTATATAGTAGCATAAGTATTTATATGACTACTACTATTATTCATTTTTCTATACTCAAAGACTATTGATTATACAGAAAATGAAAGAGCATACTCAAATATGTGGTTTTAAAAAGTAGTAATCTGCTATTTATGTGGTTTTGAGGGGAGTGAATCATTAATACATAAAATATTTAATGTGGTAAAATACACACTAAATGCTTATATCTAATCTCTTTTAATTTCCAAAATTAGTCCATATTTTTCCTTTAAATTATTTTTCACAGATAATTTATCTTTAATAGAGAACAAGAGTCATTTAAGCTTTGGGGTGAAGGCCAGCAATTTGCACACCCTTAGGCAAAGGTTGACAGAGAAAGTAATTGTGGCCTTTCTGGAAGAACAGCGCAGTGCACTTTGTTGAGCTCCGTTTCCAGGTAATGGACTCCATACAACACCACTGAGGCACAGCTGCCTTCCTGGGGCCCTCTGCATAAGATCTGTGCAGGGAGGTGTGAGCTGGTGCTAGACTGCAGGCCAGAAGCCAAGGGCGTGCAGGCCGTACAGAGTTGGAGGCTGGAATAAGTGACCGCTGGCAGACCAGCCGGCTGCCACTGTGCTCAGACTTTGTGACTGAAACACGGGAGGAGGCTGCTCTTTCTACGTCTCCTTATCCATGTTCACAGAAATACAAAGTCGCCATCTGGACCGGCACTCTGCTTGCTTGGTTTCCTCCATCCCTGCCACAGGATGTGTTTGGTATGGTCATCTAGAACAGACTGGAACTCCTTCTCCTTCAACCATTAAAGATTTCACAGCCTCCTTTGCAACCTATTCTCGTCCTGCTTGACCATTTAAAAAACTGTTATTTCTCTTCTGTAGTGCAAATGAATTCATACCTCCTATACAAAAATGTGTTTTGAAGAATAAAATCCCCTTATTTGGTATAAGGAATGGCTAATTCTAGTGATCATAATGTAACTGTGCAACCCAACCAGGAGTAATAAATAACATAACTGAGCAAATGCAACCAATCCACTTTCACGTTAGGAACACTTCTGGGCACGCTGGTGCTCGCCAACTGATGACGGCAAAATCAGAGTCTATTTTGTCTCAAGTGATAAGAGAGATGTCGGTCTTTGAAGCAAAAGTGTATACATTTTATTTTATAGACAGTAGCCTGATTCTGATATTATAATTCAGATTAACATGATAAGTTTCTTTATGGCCCACTGTGACCACCTGAGCAACATGAGAGCAGGGATACGCCTTTCATCTCTAGACTGGTGCTGCGGGACGGAGCAGGTGTGCAAGAATTTTTCTTTGGAATGATTGTTGTCGAATGAGGACTGAGGCAGTCACAGAAGATGCTACATGTCTTATTCCCAGGGAGTAGACGAGAAAGATGAACTTGAGAAAGGCTGGCTAGCACGAAGGCTCACAGTTCTCAATGACAGAACGGCAATTAGAACCCAAAAGGGCTGACCTTTCCTTACACAAGCCCAGCTACATGACAGGTGTATGATGTTACAACAGTTCAAAGGTTACCTGTTTAACTCCAGTTGTGTAAGATCCAGAAAGGCTGACCCCATAAAGTCATCCTGAAGTCCAAAATCATAGTCAAATACCTAAGAAACCAAAAGACAGGCATTGTTATAAATAATTCCAATGTAAGCTTTAAATGATGTTTTGATTAGAAAATAATGGTTGCTCATGTCACCAAAAACATACTAATATTTGGTTTTAAAATTTTTTTTTGTTTTTGGTCTTTAAAGTATTAGTGTCTCACAAAACATTCAAAGGAAATTACATTTTTTAAATTTAATATTGTTGATTTATAGCAAACAGAACATCATAGTAACTGTAACATAATCAAATAAAATTATAGTAAATCTTCAAAAATGTGGAAAACAAAGGCTTAGAAATTTTTTCTCATACTATGGCAGCATTATTAGAAGATAAAGTGAGTCAGTATAAAATCCAACAATTCTGTCTTCCACATTGGGCTGTGGGTGATCAGGGAACGAGTCGGTGCTTTCATATTTGTGGCCACTGAAGATGCATCGTGTGAAACCATACAGAGAATGGAAGAGCACACTCAAAAATGTGGTTTTAAAAAGTAGTAATTTGCTATTTATGTGGTTTTGAGGGAAGGGAATTATTAATACATAAAAGTATTTAGTGTGGTAAAAAACACACCAAAGACTTGAATATAATCTTTTAATTTCCAAAATTAGTCCATATTTTTCCTTTAAATTATTTTTTACAAATGGGAAATTATAGGACAAGGTCATTTTAAACATACATATAAGTAAATATTAAGACATGATTAAAGTACTTCGTAAAGTTATATTAAGGGTAAATTAAATGGAGGTATTTCTGTCACAAGCAATTACGAGGAGATAAGACTGATGTGATTAACATCAACAAATCTAAAGTGAAAGAAAAGAAAGGGAGAACATATTTTTTCCTATAAACATGTCAACACTTTCTATCCAGTTTCTTTTCTGTTCTGTCTTGAGTGGTCTTTTTTTTTTCCTGAGATAGTATCTTGCTCTGTCACCCAGGCTGGAGTAAAATGGTATCAACAAAGCTCACAGCAACCTCAAACTCTTGGGCTGGAGTAAACCTCCTACTTCGGTCTCTTGAAAGCTGGGACTACAGGCATGAACCACCACACCTGGCTAATTTTTCTATTATTTTGTAGAGACAGGGTCTCGCTCTCACTTAGCCTGGTCTTGAACTCCTGGCCTCAAGCAATCCTCCCACCTTGGCCTCCCAAACGGCTAGGATTACAGGTGTGCACCACAGTGCCAGCCTTGTGTGATTCTTGTTCATACTGTGGGAAGACAGGTGATGTCTCTGTCCTAGTGGACACTACACTCAGGGACTGAGACAGTTAAAAGATGTCTAAACAGATGCACATGGTTTGGTGATGAGTGTAACGGAGGAAAGTAAAAGCCTCCGGGGTGTGCTGGCAACTGCTGTTTTAGTTAGGGAGCGTGTTTGTACAGACACCCAAATAATGGACGGTTTATGCCACGCTAGCATGGGGTGGAGCGCTCCAGCCAGAGGAAACAGCCAGCACAGAAGAGGATTGATATGTTCAAGAATCAGCAAGAAGCCACTGGGGGTTGAAGCAAATGGAAAGAGAGGAGAATGGAAGGAAGCTGCGGGGATGGCTCAGAGCTGGATCAGGCAGGGATGTTTCCAAAGGACTCTCAGCGAAGAGGCACTGGCTGCTGACTCCCAGCCGTCTATTAGTGAACGGGAACTGGCCGCTGACTCCCAGCCGTCTATTAGTGAACGGGAACTGGCCGCTGACTCCCAGCCGTGTATAGGAAATGGGCACTGGCCGCTGACTCCTAGCCGTCTGTTAGTGAACGGTAACTGGCCACTGACTCCCAGCCGTCTATGGTAAATGGGCACTGGCCGCTGACTCCCAGCCGTCTATTAGTGAACGGGAACTGGCTGACTTCCAGCCGTCTGTTAGTGAACGGGAACTGACCGCTGACTCCCAGCCGTCTATTAGTGAATGGGAACTGGCCGCTGACTCCCAGCCGTGTACAGGAAATGGGCACTGGCCACTGACTCCCAGTTGTCTATTAGTGAATGGGAACTGGCTGACTCCCAGCCGTCTATAGGAAATGGGCACTGGCCGCTGACTCCCAGCTTTCTATTAGTGAACGGGAACTGGCTGACTCCCAGTCGTCTATTAGTTCTCTCACTCATTCATCCTCTTGGCCAATATAGATTGAGTACTTATTATGTGCCAGGCAATATGCTAGTCCTTGAGTGACCAGAGGAGAGCCAAAAAGACAGTGTCAGTGTTCACAGTGCAGTGAGGGAGTGGATTAAACAAGGAAGTGCATAGTTGATATGTAATTGCAAATTTTGGTAAGTGTTTTAAGGAAAAGAAAAAGGTATAAAGAGATAGAACAACAAAGAAGATCAGGGAAAGCCTTTAAGTTTAAAAAAAAATACTACTACATAAAGTTTAGAATGGTATTTCTGACTGTTCAGATAGGAAATATTTGAGTTGAAGGCTGGGCACAGTGGCTCACGTCTGTAATCCCAGCACTCCGGGAGGCCGAGGCAGGTGGATTGCCTGAGCTCAGGAGTTGGAGACCAGTCCTAGCCAGAGCCAGACCCTGTCTCTGAAAAATAGCTGGGCATTGTGACAGGCACCTGTAGTCCCAGCTACTCAGGAAGCTGAGGCAAGAGGATCACCTGAGCCCAAGAGTTTGAGATTGCTGTGAGGTATGATGCTGGTATGAAGCCACAGCACTCTACCTAGGGTGACAAAGTGAGACTTTATCTTAAAAAAAAAAAAATCTGCTTTTGAATGGATGACCCAAGCCTCTGGGCTCCCCAAGATGTGAGAACCCATGAAGCTGAGAAAATATCCCAGCATCCCTGTGCCCAGTTCTTGGCACAACAGAAAGAAATAGTAGGTGTAGAAGCTTCGAATCAGTTGCTGTTTTCCTCTAGCACAGGTGCACTTCAACTTAGAGGAACTTAGTATGAAAAAAAAGGATCATTAGACTCGAAGAGTCACAAGGGGATTTATTTAAGTTATAAGTTCCCCCAATGCCTTTAAATTATTTAATTTGCAGTCATTTGAGTTACATATAAGCTTTCAAGAGTACATTTATTGCAGAAAGCTCAGCCCTCCTGCAGTAAATCTTCTCTTTGATCAACTACAGCTCTGAGCATTAGTCATCGGCTCGGCGGCACGCTGCACGCACATTGTGCACCTCACACCATGGACACCTCAGGACTTACAAGGGTTCTACAACATAAAATTGATACCAAAACGCTAGAGACATTTATTTTGTGCAATCTCTTCTAATTGTATCACCCATAGGCTGAAAATCCTGGGGACGAGATAGGTGGATGATCAGTGAGGACGTCTGTGGTGCGTGCACACGGGGTGGGAAGATGCCTGCCCAGTGAACTACTGAGTGCAGCAGCCACCCAGGGGAGTCCACATGCAAAGCCTTTTTACGATGCGAGGCGATGGTGAGAGCCTGTCCTATTTTTTCTTAACTAAATAGAGATTTTATTTGGGCCTTTTGAGAACTGCAACTCAGGAACATAGATCCAAGCTGCCCTGCAACCTGGTCTCTCCCTGTCACAGTGCGGGGTGTATACTTTAGTTCTCGATTCCTGTCGACCTTCCTAGACATAAACTTGGGACAGAATGGGCACGCGGAATCCATTCCCTAATGACAACATTAGCTATGCTGCTTGGTTCTGGGCCCTGTCCACTATATCGCTGTGAGAGGGAGCCCTGCTTCAGGGAGTACGTCAGAGCATCATGAAGAGAAAAAACAGACAGAAGCATCCACTCCAACAAAAATAAGCACAGTTAGTGTGTTAAAATGCTTATGTAACCTTTACTACAAATTAGGCTCTGTGTTCAAAATATATAGATTTAAAATTTTAATTCTTGCAAAAATTTTCTTTTTCTTTTCCTTTTTTTTTTTTTTTTGTAGAGACAGAGTCTCACTTTATTGCCCTCGGTAGAGTGCCGTGGCATCACAGCTCACAGCAACCTCCAACTCCTGGGCTTGGGTGATTCTCTTGCCTCAGCCTCCTGAGTAGCTGAGACTACAGGCGCCCGCCACAACGCCCGGCTATTTTTTTTGTTGCAGTTTGGCCGGGGTTGGGTTTGAACCCGTCATCCTCAGTATATGGGGCCGGCGTCCTACCCATTGAGCCACAGGCACCACCCTAAAAATTTTAATTCTTAACAAGGTATTTTTGTTTCTATTGTTCAGATAAAGAATCCAAAGCTAAGACAATTTCTGGTTTTACCCCCCAGATATTAGGGCTTAGAAGAGGCAAGTTTCAAATCTTACACTGGGTTTCATAAACAAAGCACATTTAATTAACAAATATATCTTAGGCACCCACTCTGGGAGAATCACTGGGAATTCAAACATGAATAATTTAGATACGACCCTGGTCTTCATGGAGCCTCTACTCCAGATGTTGGAAATATTAGGTAGAAGTTGCTGGAGACTTGTTAACATCTTTCTTCATTCTCAAGCGAGCTTAAAATAAGAAATATTTTATTTTAAACAATGAATTTATCTTATTTCAATTTGTCTACAAAAAAATTGCATTGGGGAATGTATCAGTGAAAATGCTTTTGGACACACGTCCTAACAACTCAACTGCCTAGCTTTAGCCTGAATGGGAATTTCTAGCTCAAAATGTTCATAGGTGATTACAGCTTCAGGGGAGTTTTGATTTCATAGTTTAGATGATTCATACATTTACTAATTTATTTATTTAAAATATATTTAGTGAGTACCCACAATGTGCCACATACCATTCTAGGTACTTGAAACAAAGCAGTGAACAAAATTGCCTTTGACTTCCTAGAGCTTCCCTGTGCCGGAAGCACAGACAGTAAACACATCCATGCACCCAGCAGAGGCAAGGGCAGGAGTGGGGAGGACTGTCATTCATTCATTCATTCATTCACTGAGACAGAGTCTCACTCTGTCCCCCTGGGTAGAGTGCTGTGGCATCATAGCTCACAGCCACCTCAAACTCTTAGGCTCACACGATCCTCTTGCCTCAGCCTCTGGAGTAGCAGAGACTATAGGAACCAGCCACAATGCCCAGCTACTTTTTCTATTTTTAGTAGAGACAGGGTTTCACCCTTGCTCAGGCTGGTCTTAAACTCCTGTGCTCAGGAAAGCCAACTACCTCGCCCTCCCAGAGTGCTAGGATTACACGTGTGAGCCACCATGCCTGGCCTGAGAACTGTCACTTATATGCAGGAAGGACGGGGGGCGGGGGGACATTTAAATGGAAGGTGAACCATGATGGGGAAAGTGTGTTTCATAACATGCGAAAGTGTGTTCCATAGAAAGAAAAATAGAAAAGGAACTGAGAAAAGTAGCTAGAGGCAGCATGGCTAGAAAGCAGTTGAGGGGAGGAGGCTGCGGGGATATTATTTAGGCTTAGGCCATGGTACCTACCATCCTACAACCGTGGGTTTCATTCTGAATTGGTGGGAGTTACAGGAAGATTTATGCATAGAAGTAGTAAAATCTAACTTATGTCTTATAATGTTCACATTAAAGCCACTTCGTGAATTAGGTTTGTACTAAGAGAAATAATGTATGCAAGGTAGACCAGGAGTCCTGAAAAGACCTGCTAGTGTGTTTGAGTTAGATGGTCAAGGTGGTGAGAGGTAGTCAAGCTTAGGGTATACTTTGATGATGGAACTCACAGCAAGCACTGACAAATGTGAAGTATGAGAGAAAGCTAGGAACTAAGGACGTGCAGGAAGGGTCACATGGCTTGCTTGAGCCTACAGTGTTGGCTCGTGGCTGACATCTAGGAACTTGTCTTTCAAAACATTCCCATTGATAAAGCCATTTCACTGAACACCTGCTTTCCTTCTGGGCGCCTAGACTTCAGGGGGTTGTGCTGGTCATTGTGCCTCAGTGATCGGCTCTCACTAAAAACCTTGCTCTCTGAGTATCAAGTGGGCTTTGCCGGGCAGGACTACACATGCATTGCTGTATTTTTTCTGTATACAGCACCACTGTGTTCAATTAAAGCATATACAGTGGGTGCCAAATACATATACACACAGACACATTTTATAGCAGGAAGAAACTGTATTAAATTTGTAATACTTGAGTCACGTCACATCTGACGTCTACAATTATAATAGGTGCGCAACATGACCGGCCTCATCTTTTGTTATTGGTATATATTGAGTATTACAATCTTAATATAGTTTTTTACTGTCTTAAAATGTATAATTTTGGGGGCACTCTTTGTATACGTTCATATTCTTGCTTTCACATCAAAATAAAACTTCTTTGGTCACCATTCTTGTTTGTTTATTTTAGATTTTTGTTTATTTGTTTTTGAGCCTAGTAAAACATTCCTTTTGAAATATGCGTTTTGACACTAGGATTTCTATATAAATGGATACTCATTCTTGAGCACAAGAGAATAGAAAAAGGACCCATCTATATTTAATATAACTTTGGGAAGTTCATTTGTGACATGTTTAAAGGCAGGACATCCACATGGCTCTTTCACGGAAAGAGTGTCCCATTAAAGAAAGATCCAAAGCAGATGTAATTAAAAATCAATCTCTTTCTTTTCATGACTTCACTTACATGACATTAATGAGATCCAAATGGTCTGTGGCTGTCTGTATTAGCACTTACTTTTTTTCCTATCCATTTTCTTCACAATTGTAGGTGCTTCAAGTTACGCCTCCTGACCACACACCTCCTCACCAAGAAACAAAACTTCTTTCACAGCTCACTGGTCTTTTCTCTAGTCCTTTTTCATGCCATGTCAGCTCTTTATTACGAAGGTAATTCCTTTTCTCTCATATGGATCTTTCTTTCTCTCTAGAGTGGAAGAGCTATGGAGAAATATCTGACCATTAAAGCTCCTCCATTTGTGGGGAGTAGGGCTGGCTATGAATTCTGCTCATATTAATAATTATTGTGCCATCACACATTTTATATTAAAAACAGCCCAATATTTCTATTTCATTAATATTCTATTGCATTGATTTCCTTTACCCAATGTCCACTGGAGACAATTTCTTATGCAAATATGGGTCTGTTCTCTCCATAATGCTTCTAGAAACTTATTAACTGTGCTCTTAGCAGAGTCTCTTTCTATCAGTCTTATGAACTGTCCTGCTATAATCTCAATAGCATCTTGATCATTCCTTCCTCCTTCCTGTGGGGAAGAGAGAGGACGGGGAGGTAATATGATGAAGACTGGAGGGCACGGAGCATGCCCAAGGATGGCTGGAATGGTGATCTTCTGAGATTTTGGATCATGTTTTGGTAGGGACAACTCAGAGAAAAGGGCAGGGCATGTGTTGTGGTAAAATTAGCAAAAGGTTTGGTCACGAAATGGACAGTCACAGCATAGGAGCAAAAGTGAACGTAAATCTCTGGAGAGACGCATGAACGGGAAATGGGGCCTAAAAAGAAAACAAGGAATAGGGGAGAAACAGGGAATTAGCCAGAAACTTCCTTAAGATCTCCTCTTGGCCAGGTGTGGTGGCTCACACCTGTAATCCCAGCACTTGGGAGGCCGAGGCAGACGGATTGCCTGAGCTCATAGGTTAGAGACCAGCCTGAGCAAGAGTGAGACCTTGTCTCTAAAAATAGCTGGGCATTGTGGTGGGCACCCATAGTTCTAGCTACTTGGGAGGCTGAGGCAGGAGGATTGCTTAAGCCCAAGAGTTTGAGGTTGCTGTGAGCTGTGATGCCACTGCACTCTACCAGGGTGACACAGTGAAACACTGTCTCAAAAAAAAAAAAATCTCTTTCTTTTAACTCCATCAAATGAAAGGTAAGCTTTCCCTCTTGCTAGCATGTATGGAGACTTGCTCTTCTATGCTCTAAGTTTGTTAAACCCGTTGACGACTCTAAGAAGAATCCCTCATAATCCTCGTCCATGACCGTCAGTGGAAATGTCCAGAAGAAAAACAGTCCTGCCAGCTACTCCTCTCCCCCACCGTTTCATTTCTATCACATTATCAATAGATCAGAGTTGTGAATGGCACAATATATCTCCAGTGAAAAATCTCATCAAACAGACATGACAAAAAAAGAAAACATTAAACAATGATTGCTCTGTCAGTTCCTGTCAGGGTAAAACAAATCAATGTCTCACCTTAATGTACAAGGGCTCCCTAAGATGATCAACAAGAAGGCAAGCTGTTTCTTCCCACACAGGGTTGAGGTTCTTGTGTATTATTTTACTTCTAAAAACTTCTTTTCCTCCAATTTTAAACTTCACGTATGGATCACTTGTCCCTGTTAAAGAGATACAGAACGAACCATGCTAATTGTGCCTTTCTATAGAAGCAAGAGAATCACCTGTTGAATTCTCAGGATGTATTTTAAGAAATAAAAGTTAAATGAAACTTACCATGTGGGAAAATAAGGGTAAAATGATTTTCCTAATTTTTTAAATATATTGAAGTGATAGTTTATTATTATTATTATTATTATATCTTCTGATCTTAATCCTGTAACCTTGCTCTGGTACTTAAAAATGCTCTATTGTATACTGAATATGTACATTTAATTCAAGTTATAAATCACAGAGATTAATCTGATCATACCATTTTTCTTGGTATGATCAGTAACTATAAGAAGGATGTCTAATGATCTTAGTTGATTTAAGTAGCCATAAAGACATATTTGATGCTAAAATTTTATACTAGTCCAACGCGGTCAGGGAAAGATGAGTCTCAAAGTAGGATCCACCTCATCTTTGGCCCCATGTTCTCTCTCTCAATTTTACAATGTTAGGAAAGGCTGAAGGGTGGAGGGAAGGCAGCAGGAGGGAGGGGCCCGATGTTTATGAAATTAACTGGATACTTTATACTACCCCTTCCTAACCTTCCTGGGATGACCAAGGAAGTCAAAGTTGTGTAAAGTTGTTCATGGATACACAGCTAGAAAGATTTGGAGTTCAGATTCCAGACCAGGGTAGCGACTCTGATGCCTGCACCCTTTCTACTGCACCTGTGAGAGTGAAGCCTCACACACTGACATACACGGTACGCCGTTTCTCATTTTTGCACAAGGCAGAGGAATGAGCCCAATCTTGACCTAAGGAGTCTCTGGTATAATACAGAATTCCTAGAGAAGGTAAATTAGTGACATTCCCAAGTAATCTCCATCACAAGGAAATAATTTTCATATGAGGTCTGACTGCTTTATGATAAAGTCTAAGTTCATGCTTTCTGTTTTGTCCACATTGAAGTTACAATTGATAATGAAATAAAACTGTGAGGGGTCTCTGCAAACTATAAAGAGGCATGCAAATTTTAGACATGACAACTGAGAAGCTGACAGCCTGAACCTCCAGCGCGTTGTGTCCGTCCTCCACAACCCTTCACCACCATGACCTGGGGCCCTCCGGTGAGTGCCAGGCTTGCCTCATGGGATTTCTCTCTCCTTATTTGATCATCAAGGGTGGGAGGACTCTCTTAAAATGCTACATAATGCTCTCACCTCTCTCATAGTACTCTCAAGGTACTGCAAAAAATACAGTACCTTGGTTTATTTTTGATGCCTAGACCTGGGTACAGTAAAATATTGATCCCAATTTCTTTTCTTTCTTTCTTTCTTTTTTTTTTTTTTTGGAAGTTTCTGGCTGGGGCTGAGCTTAAACCCACCACTTCTGGCACAAGGGGCCTGTGACCTACTCCTTTGAGCTACAGGCACCACCCGATCCCAATTTCTCATTGCATAACTTTATTTCATTTGACAGTTTCATTTTATTATAAAAGTACAAACTTTAAAAATACTTACAAATGTAAATGCAGACTGTTACATGGTAACCTGCTATCATGTCCTCCTTAGAGAAGTCATTGAAACCAAAAGATTTAATGGTT
>CAUYRH010092129.1:0-24747 GCA_963574655.1 Perodicticus potto | reverse complement strand
TGAGCTGGCGGGTTCGAATCCAGCCCGGGCCCACCAAACGACGACGGCTGCAATCAAAAAATGGCCGGGCGTTGTGGCGGGCGCCTGTAGTCCCAGCTACTTGGGAGGCAGAGGCAAGAGACTCGCTTAAGCCTGGGAATTAGAGGTTGCTGTGAGCTGTGATGCCACAGCACTCTACCCAGGGTGACAGCTTGAGGCTCTGTCTCAAAAAAAAAAAAGAAATACTAAAATAGGCTTGGCGCCTGTAGCACAGTGTATGCCAGCCACATACACTGAGGCTGGCAGGTTCGAACCCAGCCCGGGCCAACTGAACAATGACAATTGCAACAAAAAATAGCCGGGCATTGTGACAGACGCCTGTAGTCCCAGCTACCTGGGAGGCTGAGACAAGAGAATAGCTTAAGTCCAAGAGTTTAAGATTGCTGTGAGCTGTGATGCCACGGCAGTCTACCAAGGGTGACATAGTGAGACACTGTCTCAAAAAAAAAAAAAAAAGAAAAGAAAAGAAATGCTAAAATAGACAGCTTAGATTCACAGAAATTTGTCCCAGAAAATGAAGCCCTGGGGAGAAAAAGCCTTCAAAATAGTTATGAGTAAGTTCCCACGTGGTCATATATATTTCATATTTTGACTATATTCCTGTTCCACTCCTGGCATTTCCATTGCCAACATTTATCTTTTCTTGAAAGGCTCCCCCTTGTGTTTAGCAGAAAAACCTAGAACTCTTCAGAATCAAAAAGACCAAAATAAATCTTAAGCATTCATGAAAAGAAAAACCTGTAGTTCTGTCTTTTTCTCTGAAAAGTACATATTCTGACAAGTTGTATTTGTATATGAAATTGCTTCTTGACTCTAGGAATCCGGGACTCTTTAGAAAAAAATTATGAGAGTTTTTAATCAGTCATTAAAGAAAAGAGAAAAAGTATAATACACACTTATAAATCTGTTATCCAGTTTCAACAGTTAACAACTCATGGCCAATCTTGCTTCATTTAATAACCCTCCATCCACTTTGTTTGCTGGTATTCTAAAATAAATGCCACACATCTATCATTTCCCCTGTAAATACTTCAAGGCACTGGTGACTGATAAGGACATTCTTTGCATCATAATCACAATGCCATTATCACACTTAATAAAATTACAGTAATTTCTTCACATCATCTGCAACCCGGTCATACTCAAAATTTCTCCAACTGCCTCAAAACTGTCTTTTTTCAGTTTGTTAATTATGAGAATCCAAAAATATTCAAATGTCGCTTTCAGTTGTTTAAGTCCCTTGATCTAAAGCACTTCCCCATTAATAAAAAATAAAAAATAGGGCGGCGCCTGTGGCTCAAAGGAGTAGGGTATCGGCCCCATATGCCGGAGGTGGCAGGTTCAAACCCAGCCCCGGCCAAAAACTGCAAAAAATAAAAAAATAAAAATAAATACAAAATTAAGCACTTCCTCCTCCTCTTCTTTCTTATGCCATTTATTAAAGTAATTGGGGCTGTTTGTCCTATAGAATGTCACATATGTTGGATTTCTGTGGCGGCTCTATAACTTGTTCCTCTAGCCCTCAAATTCCTGTAAACTGTTTTGTTTTTTCTGACAGAGTCTCATTTTGTCACCCTCGGTAGAGTGCCTCAGCGTCATAGCTGACAGCAACCTCAAACTCCTGGGCTCAAGAGATTCTCTAGCGTCAGCCTCCCGAGTAGCTGGGACTACAGGCACCTGCCACAATGCCGGGCTAGTTTTAGAGATGGAGTCTGGCTCTTACTCAGGCTGGCCTCAAACTCCTAAATTCAAGCAATCCACCTGCCTCGGCCTCCCAGAGTGCTAGGATTATAGGTGGGAACTACCTTCTCTAGCCAGATTCCTGTAAATTGGAACTTAAATTCTAGAGGCTTGATAAGGTTCAGGAAATACGATAGGTATTTCATATTACATTTTTAAAAGGCGGCATACAATAGGTGGTAGTTTCACTTTTAATGATAAAAGTATTTTAAGACTGATGGCTCTGTCTAGGGCTCATGGGTCTGATTCACTCATTTTATCCGTCCCCATCAACCTTTCTCTTCTACCTACTGTTTTCAGAACCTGCTGATAATCTTAAACGTCACTGACCACCTTTGCATTAGGGGCTTCAGAGCAGTGCTCTGTAACTCTATTCTGTTACCAGCTGGAATTCCTGAGGAAAGAACTTCCCCTATTATTCAGCAACAAAAAGGAATGAAGGCTGTAAATGTCTGCAATGTGGATGAACCTCGAAAACATGCTCAGTGAAAGAAATCAGTAACAAAACATCACAAATTGTACATTTCCATCTATATAAAATGTCCAGAATAGGCAAATCCATAGAGACAGACAACAGATAAGTGGTTGCTAGGACTGCAGAGGTGGCAGAGAATCGGGGGTGACTTGCTAATGGGCACAGGGCTTCTTTGGAGGGAAGTAATAAAAATATCCTATACTTAGGTTGTGGTGGTATTTGCACAATTTTGTGAATATAATAATCAAATGGGTGAGTTTTATGGTATGTGAATTATATCACAAGAAAAAATGTTACCAAGAGCTCTGTGTCAACCACTTATTTTAAATACAGTTTATACAGGAAGTCAGAATAAATTCTTGTCTTTCCTTCAGAGTAATGAGTTGGATACTCTGGTAACATTCAGAGGACAATGCCCTTAGAAGTATTTTTATGAAGGCATGCATATTTGTTTTCAGTGCATATACAATACATATGTAAACAACGTATGTAAATTGATTGCATTCATCCTGCTTTTTAATTCTTACACTGTTCCAGCATCGGCCAGTGGGAGCTCCCTAAAGTCAGCTCCTATGTCTCACTGACCGGCCTCCAGTTGTCTTTGATAGTTTCCCTGCTTTCTGGCACAGACGGCCCAGGCTCAATGTGACATTTCCTGTCCCAAAGCTGGAATCAATCATTTTCTCCAAATAGACCTGGTTTTCTGTAAGTGGAAAATAGTACTTAGAAAGCATGATCTGAGGGCTAAGGGTGCTAATTGCTGGTGTGTTGTCACTGATTCAAAGGTGTTTTCAGAGGATTAAATTAGGCAATACTCTTTTTTAAGAAAGACAAAAATAAATCATAAATTTCCAGTAACATTTCCACTTCAAATTTGATTTTACAGTGCTTTGACTTGGATTTTATTCTTGTACCTTGTTTTGCCCTTTAGTTGTTAATTTCAAATTAACCACATTATTTTTGTTACTATCCAATAGTCTTACATTTCTTTGCATTTTTTTATCATTAGGATATATCTCCTTCTAAGGTGGTAGAGTCAAAATATTATACTTTAAACAACACCTGACGTAATTCTTTTCTCTCAGTGGTTATATAACTAACTGGATATATATTTAGAGTTATTTGTTTCAGTTTGTTTTAGGAATATCTTTCTTCTTCATAGATACAGATATCACTGTATAGTCACACACACACATACCCACACACATATGGACTCACGCACACAAAATCTTTATTCCTTTTAATAGCTCCATGGCACAACTTTACATAAATGCAACATTATATATCCAACTAGTGTGCTCTAATGGGAGACACACAAAGCCCTTCTTATTTTAATTGAAAATATCCACAATGTACCTAGTAATCTACTGAAGAAGAAAAAACACATTTTAGGGCCAGATGCAGTGGCTCACGCCTAGCACTCTGGAACGCCAAGGTAGATGGACTGCCTGAGCTCACGGGTTTGAGACCAGCCTGAGCCAGAGTGAGACCTCGTCTCTAAAAATAGCCGGACTTTGTGGCGGGCACCTGTAGTCCCAGGTACTTGGGAGGCTGAGGCAAGAGAATGGCTTGAGCCCAAGAGTTTGAGGTTGCTGTGAGCTATGACACCACAGCACTCTACTGAGGGTGACAAAGTTAAACTGTCTCAAAAAAAAAAAAAAGGCTCAGCACCTGTCGCTCAAGTGGCTAAGGCGCCAGCCACATACACCAGAGCCGACAGGTTAAAATCCAGCCTGGACCTGCCAAACAACAATGACAACTACAACCAAAAAGTAGCTGGCCGTTGTGATGGGCGCCTGTAGTCCCATCTACTTGGGAGGCTGAGGCAAGAGAATCGCTTAAGCCCAGGAGTTGGAGGTTGCTGTCAACTGTGATGCCACAGCACTCTACCCAGGGTGACAGCTTGAGACTCTGTCTTAAAAAAAAGAAAGAAAGAACAGAGAGAAAACACATTTTAAAGTCCGTTAGGCTAATGAATTCAACCTTCATTTATTAATTTATTCATTAAATTTTAATTCAACCAGTCCAAAAACATTTATTGAGCACCAACTATGTGTCAACCACTGTTCTGAGAGCTGCAGATACAACAATGAACAAGAAAGATAAGGTGTCTGCCCACAGAGAGCTGTCGGTCAGATAACCTCGATCCCACAGACATATTGATAAATTATCTGCTAGCTAAATACCCAATGTACTCAATACTAGTATGAAGCCAGTAATAAATGCCCACACAAGAGAAAAACTGAATTTAATTCAAGTTGGGGGGAGGGAGGAGGAGGAAGACTGGTGTGCTCCTACCTAATGGGCACAATGTATGGGTATATGGGACACGTTTTGGGTGCTGGGCACCACTACAAGAGGAGCTCTATCTAACAAACACAAACATTATGATCTAAACGATTTGCACCCTAACCTTAATCTGAAATAAAAAGTTATTAAAAAATAGAAGATTTCTAAAACGAAAAGGAAAAAAAATTACCTGCTAGCTGAACTACACTGTAATTCTAACAGGTCAACCCTAAAACACAAGTGAGTGAGGACAAACCACCAAGGGTCACAAGACCTAGTACTTTATTGTTCGGGCTGTAAGCTTTGCTTTTTTACTTACTAGAAGTTGTTAAATTACACCTCAGATGGTTTTAAACAATACGTTTTTTCTTAATTCAAATTAATACGAAGGTACAAACTTTTAGGTTGCATTGTTCTTTCAAGGTAAAATTCATGTTGCAGTTGAGCCCTTCACCCAGAGGGCATGAGGTACACCCTCACTTTGTGCACATTAGGTGAGATCCCCTCAGTCGCCTTCCCCCTGCACTCTGCCCTCTCCTCCTTGCTAGACTGTATTTGTGTTTTATCATTTGTATGGGTAATTGTTTATATATTGCTTTCATATTGAGTACACTGGATTTTTTTTTCCACTCTTGAGATACTTTACTAAAAAGAATGTGTTTCAACTCCATCCAGGTAAACATAAAAGATATAAAGTCTCCATCTTTTCTTGTGGCTGCATATTAATACTTCTTAATAATCTAAGTTTTTCTGCTTACAAACACAGTCTATGTGAGGTGCTGGCATCTCTGCGAAAGCAGCACAGGGAAACAGCGAGGTACCCAAAACGTCTGTGTCCTAGAGAACTGAAAACAGCCAACACTCACTCACTGACAGGCCGATCGGAGAACTGCAGTTGGTGCCGGGAAGGGTCTTGCCCACTGAGCAGTGATGAGTAAATGGGCCCACAGGGAGTACTGAAGGGTTTGGGGCAGCTCAGCTCCGATGCCTCTCAAAACTGACCTTGTGTCCCTCACTGCTTTCAGGGAGCAGAAACAAAATTAAGCCAGATAGGGACAACAGACGCAAAGAAGTGTGAAGGTCCACGTAGAAGCATTAGAAGAAAACAAATCTGGGAAACCTCGGGAAGGAGGCCAGGATGCTATTTAATACTATACAAACAGAACAGGGAGCTCTATGATGTTAGAAAAATGACCTCACTCAAGACTCCTCCTGTAAGTTCAGAAACCGTAAGGATACAAACAAACTTACCACCATACAAAAACCTAGAGAATACTGTTCCCATGAGACCCTCCCGAGGGTCTACTGGAGAATGAGCCTCACCCAACCGAAATGACCAGAGAAGGTTGAACACAAGACAGGTGGTAAGAGCTCAACACATACTTCACTGTTTATTTCATGAAGGTTAAAGTGAGAGTGCAGTAAACGATGGCAGAAAGTATTTACTACTGGGTATTAAATAACCACTGAGCGGGATGAGGAAACCAGGAGCAATTCCCAAAGCCACACTGCAATAAGGAAGCTGATTGTCAAAAAGGGGAGTCGGGGAAAAGCTCCCTGGCCACAGCTGCTGGGTCTGTAACACCCCCCTCCACCTCCGCTGTGATCCATAACAGCAAAATAAATGCTTCTTGCCCTGCCTCACCCTCAACTTAAATCCATTCCAAATTCATATCTCACTGATTAACAGATATGAATTCATATGTGGAAACCCAACTGTTAGATATCTGACAAAATGTAGTATTTAGCTTTCCAGCTTCAGCAGTATGGGAAGAAAACACCAGAAGGAAGTGGATCGAGGACGAGCAAATCTATCTACAGTATCTACCAAGAAAAGGAACTTCATTTATGGGTATGAATATCTGTCAAACCCTCACTGCAAGCCTGTTATGATCTTAATAGTGAAATGTTGGGAGTTAGTATCAGTAACAAGGTAAGTCTGATGCATCTATTAAACATTATACTGAATGTTCTAAGTACAAGTTTTTAAAAAGAAGTATAAGAATTGGAAGGGAAGAAATACAGTAGAACCTCCATAGTTGACCACCTCCCTACAAAGACCCACCTTAGGTGACCTAATTTTCATAGACTGGACATGCACCATATATTCATATCAGTATAGCAGGCCTAATCCTCATGTTGACTACCTCTGTAGGTTGACCAGTTTGTTACAGTGCTTTGGGAGGTCAACTTATAAGTTTCTACTGTAATTCACAACTATTAACAATGAAAAATTAATGATTTTCTACATAAAAAAATCTAAAATAATCTACCATGAAGACTATCAGAATTAATAAGAAAGTTCAGTAAGCTTCCTGGACATAAGATCAAAATACAGAAATTAATCACACTCCTATATATCAGTAATAAAAAATGAGAATAAGTAATTTTTAAAATACCAATTAGATAACAAACGTGCATAAGGTCAGACTGGGCATGGTGGCTCACATCTATAATCCTAGCACTCTGGGAGGCCGAGGCAGGTGGATTGCTTGAGCTCACAAGTTCCAAACCAGCCTGAGCAAGAGCAAGATTCCACCTCTAAAAATAGCTGGGCACTGTGGTGGTCTCAACTACTTGGGAAGCTGAGGCAAGAGGATCAGTTGAGCTCAAGAGTTTGAGGTTGCTGGGATGCCATGGCATTATACCCAGCGTGACAGAGTGAGACTGTCTCAAAAAAAAAACAAAAACGCAAAAGCATACATTCACTATTTTAAACCATAAAATCTTATTTAAAAATATAAAATACCTGAATAAGTTGAGAGATACACTATAATCAGAAAAACTTAAGGTCACTAAGAAGTATAATGATTAGCCTGAAACCATTTAAAATGTAATCTAGCAACTTCTAATAAGTTCGAAGATGCAGAGCTTCTAGCCCAACAATTAAATCCTGAGTTTATACCTAAGAGACACTAAGATTGCACAAAAAGACATGTAGGAACATTCATGGATTCAATTTATAATGCCAAAACCTGGATATCTAAATGACCATCAATAGGAAAATACAGAAACAAACTCTGGTATAGGCACATACACACACACAACAGAATACTACACAGCTGTCAAAATGAATAAACAAGAGCTTCATGTATCAACACATTTTAGGGGGAGAAGCTGCCAAAGATTACACATATCACGATGCCTTTGAAATGTCTAGACATCCATGTAAAATAATACATTGCCATGGGTACTGACCTATGCTTTAGAAGTATGAAATCATGTAGGAATGAAATATATCAAAGTCAGAGGTAAAGGAAGAAGGGGAATGAGCTTGGGGTGAGAAACACAGGAGGCTTCGCTCACTTTTTATAATATAGTATTTCCTTAAAAAATAAAAACATCTGGGCGGCACCTGTGGCTCATCGAGTAGGGCACCGGCCCCATATACCAAAGGTGGCGGGTTCAAACTTGGCCTCGGCCAAACTGCAAAAACAGAAAAATAGCTGGGCATCCTGGCGGGCGCCTTTAGTCCCAGCTACTGGGGAGGCTGAGGCAAGATAATCGCCTAAGCCCAAGAGCTGGAGATTGCTGTGAGTTGTGTGATGCCACGGCAGTCTACCAAGGGTGATAAAGTAAGACTCTGTCTCTACCAAAAAAAATAATAATAATAATAAAAACACCTTAAACAAGCAGGGTGATATATTATTAATAAAGCCAGACAGCAATGTGCGAATGTGCCCATTAGTCTGTATACTTTTCAGTAAACTTGAAACATTTTGTTTTTAAAAATGGCAATACTAGCACAAAAAAACTCCCTGGCATTATGTGGGTTCTTGTCTCTTGTCCTAGCTTCAGAAGTGGTACCCATTAGGCCAGTTTTAGTCTCAGCGAGAGCAGCTCAGCCATGTTGCTCTCTGCTCTCCCCTCCACCAGCAGCCTTGATTTCTGTCTCCTGTCTTCCCATGTGACCAGCTGCCAATGAGATCACCCTTGAGCTTGGAGGACGGAAACAGCCCCACAGGCCTCTAGCCCAGGCCACCTGCTCCATCTCTAATACTAGCAGGAGGAGGCCGGGAACCTTTGGCTTTTCATCGCCACTCTCTGCTATGTCCTTACCTACTTGGTGGCCTGTGGAATAAGGTAGAGTCCAGATACTTGGCACACTTGGATCTTGCATATAATATTATTTAAAGGGAGCCAATTTCAATAGCAAGGTGTGGTAGAAAGAGCGGGTTTCTGGAACTATGGGGGTTTTTTTGTTTGGTTGGGTTTTTTGCGAAGCACAAAATGATATCCTGTATGCCCTCCAGGCAGGTCAATAACATAATTTTTTATTTGGTTCAGCCCAAGGTCTTTCTCAGGAAAACTAACTCTGTGCTTTGAGCTAAAAACTCCGTGGAGATTAACCTGATTTTAAACTCCATTTATTAAAGGTCAGAAATAGCTCAACTTTCCATCCTCTCTCTTAAGTAAAATTGTGTAGTGCTTCTTGCAATAACGCATTAATAAATTCCTTGTGACCAGAGCATCAAGGCTCACAGCGTTCTGCAAAATTAGACTGCTCAGGAAAACCTTGGCCTGAGCTCTTCAAGAGATAGTCCTTTATGACCCAAAGGCACTGGCAGTCGACTGTAGGTGAAGCAAATCTATTACTTCACTCTGCATCCGGCACAGACCTCACAGTGCCTCCCATTACCCTCAGAAAGCCAAGAGGGTCCTTCCTGACATGAGGCCACACTGGCACCTCACCCATCTTGCCAGCAACCAGCAGTCCCAGGTACCTCATAAAGGCGAGAAGACCAAGGTCCTCTGCCCCTCCCACGTCAATCTTCTTCTAGCCTCTACTACAAGTGGAAAATTTCTTAAAGGCTTGGGAATCCTCAGGAGGAAGTATGCTTGCCCCTGAGAGGGAAACTCTGAGATCTCACTGTGATCCCCTATAGGCTGGGGGAGTCAGACTGGAAATGAGATGTAACTATGACCAAAGGTGGTACAGCCGGGCCAGTCACAGTGACTCACACCTGTAAGCCCAGCACTCTGGGAGGTCAAAGCAGGAGCTCAGGAGTTGGAGACCAGCCTGAGCAAGAACAAGACCCTGTCTCTAAAAATAGCTGTTTGTGGTGGGCACCTGGAGTCCCAGCTACTTGGGAGGCTGAGGCAAGAGGATCACTTGAGCCCAAGAGTTTGAGGTTGCTGTGAGCTATGACACCATCGCAACTCTACCAAGGGTGAGAGTGAGACTCTGTCCCACCCCCCACAAAAAAAAGAAGATGTAGCACCCCTGGGACTAGCTCCCTCTGTGGAAAAGGCAGAAGGTAGGGAATAGGGCCAGGCTGGGATGAGTCCTGGGGGCCTGGCCCTTCCTTCTGCCTCACACCAAGCCCTTCACCCTTTGACCCCTATCCCATTAGCTGGCGCCCTGCCCAAATATAACCAGTCCAAGTGATTTGGGGCCCTCTACCAAAGTGCAGGAAAGTGTTCCCACTACCCCGGTTCGGGTGCCCTTGTTAGTATAACACTGAGAGGGCCCTTACTTTGTGCCAGATATGTTTCTTTCTCAAACTCTTTCTCTACATCAGGCTCACATTGAGTGTGTGCCTTTATTCTCTGGGGATCAGGAACAGCTGGAATTTGTAACAGCAGGAGGTTGGGGGGGAGGCTACCAGGATGGAGGTCAGCCTGGACGAGGAAGGACAGTCCTGAACAGGACATTGAGACCCTCCACCCAACCTCAATTTTCCTGAAGGGCACTGATAAGCTCCTATTAGTGCAGGTGGCTCCCAGCAGCCACACAAGACATGGGACAGGAAGCTGTGGCCTAGATGGGAAGGAAAACACCACAGAGCAACAAAACCCAGGCCAAACAGCTCCCACAGTCACAGATTTTTTATGGCAAAAGAACATTACCTCCTACTGAGTATTAGGTGCTTAGGCCTGAAGTACTATGGATTCAGTGGTAAACAACCCACCTATCCCAGCAACCTCACTTTTTTTTTTTGAAATGGGGTCTCACTGTCAGCCAGGCTGAAGTGCAGTGGCACCATCCTAACTCACTACAACCTTAAATTCCTGGGCTCAAGAGATCCTCCTAACCAACCACCTGAGTAGCTGGGGCCACAGGTATACACCACCACACCTAGCTAATTTTTCTATTTTTTTTTTTCAATATGGGGTCTTGCTATACTGCCCATCAACCTCAATCTAATTTTTTTTTTTTTGAGACAGAGCCTCAAGCTGTCATCCTGGATAGAGTGCTGTGACATCACAGCTCACAGCAACCTCCAATTCCTGGGCTCAAATGAGTCTCTTGCCTCCACCTCCCAAGTAGCTGGGACTACCGGCGCCCGCAACGCCCGGCCGTTTTTTGGTTGCAGCCATCCTTGTTGTTGGGCGGGCACGGGCTGGATTCGAACCCACCAGCTCAGGTGTACGTGGTTGGCGCCTTAGCCCGTTGAGCCACCGGCGCCGAGCCCAACCTCAATTTAAAAATAAGAGCTGAGTCACGCACGGCATCTCATGTCTATAATCCTAGCACTTTGGGAGGCAAAGAAGCAGGAAGATCACTTGAGGCCAGATATTCAACACCAGCCTAGGTAACGTGGTGAGACCCTGTCTCTAAAAACAAAAATGAAAAAAATTGACCAGGTATAAAAGGCATGCACCTGTGTTCCAGCTACTTAGAAGGTGGAAGCAGGAAAACTGGTTGAGGCCGAGGCTCGGAGTTTGAGGTGACAAGAGCTATGATCACTTCAGCCTAGGTGACTGAGTTAAAGACTTTATCTCTAAAACTTAAAAAACAACACTTGAAATCCAGAGGGGCTGAGCACCCGGTCAATAGCCAGGTAACAACTGAAAGATAGTTTTAAAGGTGTTATCTTTGAGATGGTTATCAAGGTCACCAGATTATGAAATACATGGGCTCAAAGGCAAGAGACATCTGAGCTCCTGGGGCACAAATCTAACCTTCTCAGCATAGGCAGGTCCCATTTCCTCCTAAATCCACCTGGTATATGGTTATTTGGTCTTCTACAAAATGACATACACCAGGAGCTTCAGCCACTCTGTCACAGAAGTCACAACAGTGCACAGCACAGGGTGCAGGTACTTCCAAGCCACCAACATGTAGGAGGTGGGAACTCAAGTAACTTGACACTCTGCAGCTCCCTCCATGGAGAACTGGGGGTGGGGATGGCTGGAGTCAGCTGCTGTCTCTCTTCCCAACTCCACCTCCAGTGATATCAGGTTGGTAGTCTGAAATGGGAGTATTTACACCACGAAAAATGGCAAATGCCACAAACATTGCCTTTTTTTTTTTAAGAGTCTATCTAGTTATTAAACATTCACCAAGATATCACTGGCTTGGGTGGCCATGTTAGAGTGCCTGAGATTTTAGTCCTCAGAGACTGTAGAGAGCAGAAACAGAGCTTGTGCTCTTAATTCTTTATAGAAGAACCAGCATTGCACTCTGCACAAATATGGAGTTACTACTCTCTGAAAGGAATACTTCACATTTTCCACAATGATTTGAGTTTCCAGTTTCCTATCTGTTTTCTGAGTAAAATAAATCATGGTCAGCATGGGCTCTGAATCTCATCAACATCACTCCATAAATTAATCCTTCCTTTTCTAGCATTTTCAACATACGCCCATTTCCAAAGTCCCACCTGCCTTTTTAGAATTTAGAAGAAGCCCCCCTTGAGCTTACAGCATCCTTCCCTACCAGACAAGCGTTTGCAAATGTGCAGATACCCTTCAGTTCCATTCCCTCCTCACTCAGATGGCTCTCAGATGACAAACGGCAGAGGAATCCAGTGACACGTCCTCCCCCGAAACCTACCACCTTGGCAATCTATGACACCATCCTCTAAGGCAGTGGTTCTCAACCTTCCTAATGCTGTGGCCCTTTAATACAGTTCCTGCTGGTCATGACCCACAGGTTGAGAACCGCTGCTCTAAGGTCTGCTCTTCTCCCACATGTGGGCGTCCTCCTTCTGTCCCTAAATACTTAAATGCACAGATTACCCACCCAACTGTCAACCATAGATACTTCTGGGGAGTCAAGTGATACTGGAGTATGCACGACAATGCCAACCTTTTACTGTATAAAACCTGTAAGTTGTCTGAATAGCCCATAAAAACATATTCATATAATACTTATCTGATTTTTTAAAACTTAAGCCCTATCCCAAGTTTCATTCTGCTCTCACCATCAGCTAACAACGCTGGCACACAGGGCCTTGGCTCCCGCCTCTCTGCTAACTTCTCCCAGTTCTGCCTCAGTCTAGGCAACTCTAACGAGGTCCAGACCTGAATGCCCAGCAACATCCCATATGCCATGTCCATCACCCATCTCCCCAGGCCACTCTCAGCCCCCCCAGAAGGGTGCTATCAGCATGCAGGCACTGACTACCTGAGAGAGATACCCTAGATGCTTCTTAAATCCTTCACCTGGTAAGCCATGCTGACCTCTGCCCAAGCCGCATCTTTAATTCAGGCCCTTAATTCTAACTTAAGTTAGGACAAAACTCTAATTGGTCTCCCTGGGTGTAATATTCCTTCCTTTCCAATTAATCCCCCTAAGTAAAACCAGAAAAATCTTACTAAAGTAAAAATTGAAATATATCACTCCTCCAACTAACCCGCTACCCGAAATCCTACTTGCTGTATTAAAATACTACTCACTGGCCACCATGGCACTCAAGATAAAATTCCCACAGATTTCAAAACTGCTTGTGATTTTCCTCCACTACAGCTCCAAATTCTGGTCATGCTAAATGACTTAAGAAGTTCCCTAGAGGCCGGGCACGGTGGCTCAGACCTATAACCCTAGCACTCTGGGAGGCCAAGGTGGGTGGATTGCCTGAACTCATGAGTTCCAGACCAGCCTGTGCAACAGCAAGACCCCAACTCTAAAAATACCCAGGCGTTGTGGTGGCACCTGTGGGCCCAGCTACTCAGGAGGCTGAGGCAAGAGAATCGCTTGAGCCCAAGAGTATGAGGTTGCTGTAAGCTATGATGCCAGGGCACTCTACCGAGGGCGACAAAGCAAGATTGTGTCTCAAAAAGAAAAGAAAAGAAAAGAGAAGTTCCCTAGAATGTACGCCATTCACGCTCATTTCTCAAGGGTCACTTAAAGACTAGGCATGAATGCCCTTCCTATGTTTTCTAGGACACCTACCTAATCACGGCACTATCGTGATTAGCGTTGACTAAAAATCAACTTGTCAGCTTACTGCAAGATTCTAAAGGCAAAATGTCTGATTTCTATACCTGAGTGTACTACCTGACACTCAGGAAACTAAAATATTCATACCATCTCTCTAGTAAGGGACCTCAGAATTAATCCTGGTTCTTCCCCATCCTTCACTGAATGTGTTATTTTCCGTAATCACCTTGCTAAGTGTAAATGCCCCGCTTCTGGAACACCTCCTGTGAGGGGGAAATCTACTTACTAAACGCAGGCACCAACAAAACCGTGTGGATGTTATATACAGATTTCCACTGGAAGGAGCTCACAGCTCAGTCAGCTCCTTCACACCTACCTGACAATACGACCCAACTCCTGCGGTGGCTGTCACTGCAAGTTGCTGACTTACAGTGCCACAGACCTGAGAAACACCTGGCAGAAGGAACACTGGTGAAATGACGACTGGCACTGAGCATGGGGATAAGATCCCCGCGCAGAGGAGACGCCCTGACTCAAGGTTAATGCCCAGGAGTTACATGGCATCTACACATTCAACCACATGCAGAAGCAAAGTCTGCCAAGACTTACATGACAACCAGATACAATTTTATCAATATTTAAATATTTAAACTAAATATTTAATCTTTCAGAATACCAATCTTTAAAAACAATAACATTGTTTGGCGCCCATAGCACGGTTAGGGTGCCAGTCACATACACCAGGGCTGGTGGGTTCGACCCGGCCCAAGCCTGCTAAACAATGACATCTACAACAAAAAAACAGCTGGATGTCGTAGCGGGTGCCTGTAGTCCCAGCTACTTGGGAGGCTGAGGCAAGAGAATCGCTTGAGCCCAAAAGTTTGAGATTGCTGTGAGCTGTGATACCACAGCACTCTACCCAGGGCGACAAAGTGAGACTCTGTCTCAAAAACAAAAACAAACAAACAAACAAAAAAAAACATCAGAACATTATCATATAGTTAATTAATACTCCTGGGACATCCCTAGAACTCTTTTTCCCTAGCTTATATCTTCGATATGTAAGCTTCAGAACCATCGCAATGTCAAAAATTTAGCCCTAACTGCAGAAGTGCCAAAGAGACATGAGAAAAAAACTACTTAAATAGTTTTATTCCGGGAGACAAGCTACTCAAATGTTAACTAGTTGTAAACAAAGGGAAGGAACGCAGTAGAAGTCAGGTTTGTTGGCACAGGAGAGATGGTACTAAAGGCTCTGCCCAGCGAAAACTCAGAATCCAGCATTTTCATATTTCTCCATGGTTCGGTTTCTCGTGGGTCACTTTCCATTGAAGGACTCTGTAGACCAAGTAAGGGTTCTTTCAGCTTTCAACCAAGAGTCTTCTTTCAGCCAAGGCGTTCCATGGAAACAGAACTTACTTCTCAGATCCATCTGGAGACTCAGAAAGCCTCTTCCGCATCGCATCGCCATGCTCCCTGCTCTTGGCCCTCTTTCCAACATACTAGAAAATAAAAGGAAGAAGGGAGAGAGAAGAGACAGCAGATTATGTCACCGTTTATAAACACTTAGAAATATGTGCAAAATAAAAAGTGCTTTTACTAGGCTGAGGCAAGAGAATGGCCTAAGCCCAAGAGCTAGAGGTTGCTATGAACTGTAATGCCACAGCACTCTACCAAGAGCGACAAAATGAGACTGTCTCTAAAAAAAAAAAAAACAGTGCTTTTACTGACAAAATTTTGAATTTGTCTTCTATGTCCCTGAGGTCTGAAACAGTAACCTTTGAGAACTTCTAGTACAATTTTTTTTCTATACAGCATAGCATCCCAACAGGCCCCCAAATATTTGCTGAATCAATTTCCTCCCCAAATATGAACTCAGTGAAGTATCTAAAACAGATGAGTTCTGCCCCTGTTCTCCAGGGGTTCATAGTCTACCAAGTCCTCTAAACTGTGCTGAGCCTTCTAGTTAGGAGAACTCACTGCCTTGACAGGTAACCTGTTTAATTGTCGGGCAGTTCTAATTATTCCAAAGAGTTTTACCTTGAACCAAAAAGTGTTCCCCTGTAAACTCTCCTATTGCCTTCTTTTATCTTGCTTGCTATAATTTTTGAACATCTAATTACAGATAACTTTCAGGCTGAACATTGCTGGTTTCTGTAACTGTTCCAAAGAACATGACTTTTGTCTTCTAATCTTACCTACAAAATGACTTTTATTTCATAAAGCACTTTAACACTGATGCCCCTGACTTAAAAAGAAAATCACAACAATTGAATATAGTGCTCTAGCAATGGTGACAGACATGGACTACAGTGGGCCTTAGGTCTTATGACCTTGTCACATTATATTCCTATAGAAATTATCAAAAGATTAACTGGCTCTAGGCAACCATGGTACCCTATTAACACATATGGAAGCATAGAGTCAGCTGATCTTCCCAGGATTTTTTTCACTGTGAACAGTCATCAAAGTGGATTCTCCCCAAACCCTATGTTCCTATAATCACTGCGTCTATTGGCAGTTTTCACCTAGAAGGTTTTCAGTGAAAAAATCTGACCAAGCCACAGCAGGTTTCAAATAACAGGAAACACAGAGCCTGGCACTTACAAAAAGCACTTAGATTTTCACAAAAGATTGTCTTATGTTTAAAGCAGAGGAACTCGACTATTACGCGTTCCTATACGTATATTCACATGCTTATAATATGTATGCCAATACAGATATACTGTAAAAGTGAACGAATATTTCTCCCCTGGACAGAGGGGTAAAAGAGTTAAAGTAAACCAAAATCGAAAAAATGGGTATATGCAAACAGTTGAACATCAAAATCTTTTAGGAGCCCTACACATGGAAAGACAGCCCACAGAAATCCAAGAATACTAACAGAGAGCTGACCAAGGACATGGCTGGAACCTCTCCCACCACCCCTGGGAGAAAGGAGTGGAGATTTGTGACTGTGAGTTACTTCACTCTCCTGGACCAGTAACTTCAAATATAAGGCAGGCGACACAACCTTTAAGAAATATTCTAGTTGATCACAAATTTACCATAGTAGTACAGTATGTACTACAGTTAATTTTATGCAGAAAGTTCTCCAAAAAGTAAAGGTAAGCATCATACTAAAAAGGGATTCCAAGAAGAAAAAAAAAAAAAAAACAAAGCCTGAGAACGGAAAACATACAAAAAGAAAAGACGGATGCTACACAATTTCAAGTATCATATTTAAATCTTTTTAGTCTAACAGAAAAAAAAGTTCTAAGATACAGAAAATGAAAATTACAAGGCATATTTTTTGTCATCATGTAGTTTTAAAGGTTCCAGACATAAAACATTTGATGTACAAAACAATAATTAAGTTAAATTTTTTTTCAAATGTTTAAAATGTACCCTGCTTGGTTAGCAGTACCTGGAAATGACAATGCACTATGTACTTTGGCCATTTGCCCCAAGTCCAGCTGGGTCTAAAACCAGGTTCAGGAGATGACAGTCTTCCCAACCAAGTCCAACTCGATCAGTATGGCTTATACAAAGCATAACAAAAAGAGATTAAAAATGTTAAAGCTGGAAAGAGCCTAAGTCCAGCCTCCTCAATTCATATGGAAATTGAGACCCAGAAAGTTTTAGTTACCTGCTTATCAGCAAATAGCTGATTGACATAAATCTTTCTGCTAACCAGAGTTTCAGTTCGCTAAACCTTAAAATTCATCCAGATGAGTTAATGTGATTATAATAAGGAAGCTGTTTTTCTCACCTGTGTGCACAGCAAAAAAGAAAAAAAAAAAATGTTCTAGAACTTATATCCAGAAGAGGCTTTCACTTCTCCTTTTGGTTTTAGACAGGAAGTCATACAATAAAGTAAATGTCCTCTAAAATCTGGAGAAAATTCAATAATGGCAGGAATATATATAATATTCAAAATTATTCTGTTCTATTGTTCAACATTTCTATCTTTTGACAATATTCTTACCTCTTTCTTCAAGCATTTTCTCATCTTCCGATCAAGATCATTGCAATGACCAAAAAATTTCAGAATGTTGTGCTAAAAGGAAAAAAAGGAGTAAAATATTTCATCCCATAATAACCAAGGTATCTGGCATATAAAATTTAAATACTCCTGGCTTGGCGCCTGTGGCTCAACGGGCTAAGGCGCCAGCCACGTGCACCTGAGCGGGCGGGTTCGAATCCAGCCCGGGCTGCCAAATAACAATGACGGCTGCAACCAGAAAATGGCCGGGCGTTGTGGCGGGTGCCTGTAGTCCCAGCTACTTGGGAGGCGGAAGCAAGAGACTCGCTTGAGCCCAGGAATTGAAGGTTGCTGTGAGCTGTGATGCCACGGCACTCTATCCAGGGTGACAGCTTGAGGCTCTGTCTCAAAAATAAAAAAAAAAAATAAAAAAATAAATAAATAAATAAAATTTAAATACTCCTAAGGAAATGAGTTTACACTGTCACTTTGTGACTATTATCTATCATAACATTAACTGTAGTACCTAGGGTACTACTGTAATAATTTTGTAACCACCTCCTGTGGCTACTGCTGAACTCAAAAGTTTCCTTAAACTGCCATGTGATGTCAATCATCTCTGTGTAAGAGGTTCATGTTTACCGCAATACCACGAACCCTGGATAACACCAGGGACCCACAGGAAGTATCTATCACTAATGCTGCTGGAAATGCTCCCAAGAAACAAAGTCATGGTATTACAAGAAAAAGGTGAATCACCTGATATGTACTACAGCCTGAGGCCTGCACCTAGAGATGCACCAAATGATTCATCCTGTATACAGATGACATAAACTCATGGTATTGGTAACACAGTATAGTACTATAAATGTATTTTCTGTTCCTTAAGAGTTTATTATTAACATTTTCTTTTCTCTAGCTTATTGTAAGAATACAGTATATAATACATATATAAAATATGTTAATAGACTCTTTATGCTATTGGTAAGGCCTTCTAGTCAATAGTAGGCTTTTAATAGTTAAGTTTTGAGGGAGTCAACATTATATATGCAGTTTTGACTGCATAGCCCCCCCATGAGTTCTCCAACCCTCAAGCTGTTGAAAGGTCAACTGTATACAAATAAATAGGCTTACCCTGATCCTTCTTACCAAGGAGAATAAATAAATATTCTACAAGTAGAAACAAAGATAAAAAGACCTTTTCCTGGGTGGCGCCTGTGGCTCAGTGGGTAGGGCGCTGGCCCCATACACTAAGGCTGACAGGTTCAAACCCAGCCCCCGCCAAAGTGCAACAACAACAACAAAATAGCCGGGCATTGTGGTGGGCACCTGTAGTCCCAGCTACTTAGGTGGCTGAAGCAAGAATATCGCTTAAGCCCAAGAAGCGTTGGAGGTTCCTGTGAGCTGTGACGTCACAGCACTCTACCTAGGGTGACAGCTTGAGAATCTGTCTCAAAACAAAATAATAAAAATAAATAAATAATAATCAGCATAACGCAGTGACCTATTATAACATTCCAAGTCAAAAGTTAATGTCCTGGCTCGGCATCTGTGGCTCAAGCGTTTAAGGCACCAGCCACATACATCTGAGCTAGCAGGTTCGAATCCAGCCTGGGCCCGCCAAACAGCAATGACAGCTGCAACCAAAAATAATAGCTGGGCGTTGTGGCGGGCGCCTGGAGTCCCAGCTACTTGGGAGGGGAGGCAGGAGAATCGCTTGAGCCCAAGAATGGGAGGTTGCTGTGAGCTGTGACGCCACAGTACTCTACCTAGGGTGACAGCTTGAGGCTCTGTCTCAAAAAAAAAAAAAAAAAAATCAAAGTGGGCAACTTATTTTCTTTTCTCTGCTTGTTATCTCAACATATTGCTGGAAAGATCAAGAAAACAAGCAGACTTGGCTGGAAGCATTTAAAGCACAATACCTGTCTTTCAGGTTAATCTACAACTCAATCTGTTCCCCCCATCTATTCATACTCCTTAACAACCACTCCTTGCACCTATACACCACATCTCCCCTCTCCCTTCTGAAAGGCAAGTATAAAAATAACTGACCATCATTGAGATACTGGGTAATCGCTTGTGTAATTCTCCCCATGTGCAAGATATTTGGAAATAAACATTTCTCTTGTTTATCTGCTGTAATTGTGAGTTAATCTTTCACTGAATTTTCAGGGATAAAGGAGAAGATTCCCCTGGCCCTTACACAATAACATAAAATGAATATACTCTGAATGACTTCATTTTTTCCTTTCCTTTTTTTTTTTTTATCACACAAGCAGCATAGAATTTATTTATTTATTTTTTATTTGAGACAGAGTCTCACTCCGTTGCCCCGGCTACAAAGCAGTGGCGTCATCATAGTTCACAGCAACCTAAAACTCCTGGGCTCAAGCAATCTTCCTGCCTCAGCCTCCTAAGTAGCTGTGCCTACAGGCATGTGCCACCACACCTGCCTATCCTTTATTTTTATAGTGACAGGGGTCTTACTCTGTCATCAGGCTGGTCTCAAACTCCTGTATCATTTAAATTTTTACTATTTTATCTGTTGAGTTTTGTTTTACGAACAAGGATATAATCTATCTTGGTAAATGTTTCATAAGGACTTAAAAGTAATGTGTGGCCTGTTATCAGGGAGAATGTTCTATACATGTCAATTGGATCCTCTTGGTTGATGACATTGTTCAGTTCTTCTGTATCTTGGTTTATTGTTTCTAGTAGTTAGAACAATCACTAGTGTGACTATTGAAATCCTTATCAATGGTTGTGGATTTCTCTGTTTCTCATTTTTAATTCATGAGTTTTATTTCACATGTTTTGAAGCTTTGTTGTTTGGTACATATGTTGCCAGACCAAGGAGTCCATCCTCCTATCACCCAAGCCAATTGACAGAGAAGCAGATGAGAGAGCAACAGTTTCACTTTTATTTACAGAAAAGCCAGCAATTCCAGAGAACAGCAAGGATCCCTCAAAGAGCTGTTCTGCCTTCTTGTTCTTTTTGTTGTTGTTGTTATCTTTACACTTTCCCAGTAAAGGCACACATCAGAAGTGTTATTAATCAGCATATCATACATTCAACAAATCCCCACCCCCTTTATAAATGTTACAAAGTCAAAACATCTCCTGCTTTCAAGGTGGTTATATCTTTAGAACATTTCTAGTTAGACTAAATTTACAGCCAGTTAATGGTTCACTGAGTGCACAGAGTGCCCTAGGTCCTTGACCGGTAGCATGGAGTCCAGTTTCCCAACTTATCTCTGACAGTAGGCCTTGCAAGTAAATTAATGATCTCCAGATGTCGGCTCGTAGGCTCATCTGGCCTTGGTAGAGCCTGACCATGAGGGCGCTGCGTGAAATGGCTATCCAGGTTAACAGCGGCTGGTAACACATACACTTGGGATCATTATGTGTTCTTGGTAGATTAATCCTTTCCTCATTAAATAATGTCCTTCTTTATCCCTAATAATCCTTTTGCTATCAATTCTACTTTATTTGATATCAATACACCCACTTCTGATCTTTTTATTAATATCTGTATGACACATTTTTTCTGACCTTTTATTTTTGACTTAACCTATGCCAATCATGTTTTGAGATGAGCTTATTGTAGATAGCATATAGTTGGATTATGTTTTATATCCACTCTGCCTATTTGTGTTTTAATTAGTGTATTCAGATCTTTAACATTTAAAGTCATTATTGATACATTGGGGCTTATGTTTGCTATTTTTCTCTGTGTGTTCTCCCTGTTTTTCATTCTGTTGTTTTTGACATTTGCTTTCATGTGAGTTTCTTGAACATTTTGTAGAATTCTATTTTGAATTATTTATGGTATTCTTGTATATGTCACTTCAGATAGTCTTAGTAGTTGCTCTAGTTATAGTTGTCTATTTTAAATTAAACATGAACTTTATGGCCACCCTGTATAATTGCATAAGTTACCATAGTCTATTGGTATTAACAATTACCATTTTGGCTCGGCACCTATAGCACAGTGGTTACAGTGCCAGCCACATACACCAAAGGTGGCAGGTTCGAACCCGGCCTGGGCCAGCTAAACGACAACAACTGCAACAAAAAATAACCAGGCATTGTGGCGGGCACCTGAAGTCCCAGCTACTTGGGAGACTGAGGCAAGAGAATCACTTAAACCCAAGAGTTTGAGGTTGCTGTGAGCTGTGATGCCACAGCACTCTACTGAGGGTGACATAGTGGGACTCTCTCTCAAAAAAAAAAAAAAATTACTACTTTGAGTGAAGTGCAGAAATTTATGCCCTTTAATCCTTCCAGCTCTTGAAATATAATTATATTTATGCATTAAATACATTTTAAAATATAATTATATGCAAAATATATGTAGTGAAAATATTCCTTTCCTCTACATATGTTGAATATCCCATCAGATGCATCATGATGTTGCTTCAACCATCAAGTATAATTTTAAAAACTAATTTAAAAAATGGTGTCTTATTCCTACCCCTATTTTTACCTATTCCATTGTTCTTATTTCTTTTTGAAGTTCCAAGTTTTCTGTTATCATTTTCTTTCTGGTTAGAGAACTACCATTGCCATTCTTCAACAGTAGGTCTGCTAACATTAAATCCTTAGTTTTCCTTTCTCAGAAAACGTGTTTATTCCTCAAGGATAGTTTTCTCAGATGTAGAATTGTAATTGGTAGTTATCTTGAAAACTTTAATGTCACTTCCTTCTGACCTCCATTGTTTCAGTGAGATATTTTGCTACCATTCAAACTGATGTCCCCCTATGTGCAACATGTCATTTCTCTCTACCCTCTTTCAAGACTTTGTCTTTAGTTTTCAGAAGTTTGATTAAAATTTCCCTTAGCATAGACTGCTTTGAGTTTATCCTGTTTGGGATTTACTGAATCTGTGAGTTTATACCTTTCACAAAATTTGAAGAAACTTTAGCAATTATTTCTTCAAATATTTTTTTAACTTCACATGCTCTCTTTCCTCTCATTCTGAAACTCTTATGATACAGGTCAGGGGTGGGGAACCTGTAGCTTTAAGGTCACGGGTGACCTTCTAGGTCCTTAAGTGCAGCCTTTTGACTGAATCCAAAGTTTGCAAAACAAATCCCTTTATTTTTATTAATGCATTTTTTTCATATTTTATATTTTAATTTTATTTTTTAAATGAGCAGAATTAAAATACCAAAGAATAAAGTAAGTTTCAGTGAAATAATCCTGCCAGATTGACCAACACAATTAGAACATTAGTAAGCCATAAGAGCTAAATTGATGGCTGCTATGTTCATGATTTAGTTTTAACTTCCCCAGCCTGACTGGCACCACTACCACATGAGGCTGGTTAGTGAGTGTACGGGGATGAGTATGCCAGCCTGTTACCAGCTTTTGACAGCGGTTCACTGTGTTTCTGTTTGAAGTGGAATTTGTGAATAGTTATACAGCTTGACAGTATTTCCTAATTCTATCTGCTTAGCAGCTAATTATGTCAAAGAAGACCAAGAGAATGCTGAAGAAAGAAGACAAATTGTTAAATGATTAGGAGTTGCAATGTTATTTTGTTTCTGCTAAAGATAAGATGACTTACTTGCTTTGTGATCCTGCAGTAACAATATTAAAGAAATTCGATACTCACCAGCATTGTAACACTCACAAAGGCCACAAATGTTTCAAATTTAGAGGGAGAGGCACAAAAGGTTCTATTGCAAAAGTTAAAAGATGAAAAGCAAGAGGCTGGCACAGTGGCTCACCCCTGTAATCCCAGTACTTTGGGAGGCCAAGATGGGCAGATTGCTTGAGCTCAGGAGTTCAAGACCCTGAGCAAGAGCGAGACCCCGTCTCTAAAAAATAGCCAGGTGTTGTGGCAGGCACCTGTAGTCCCAGCTACTTGGGAGGCTAAGACAAGAGAATCACTTGAGCCCAGAAGTTTGAGGTTGCTGTGAGCTATGACACAACGCACTCTACCAAGGGTGACATAGTGAGACTGTCTCAAAAATAAAAATAAATAAATAGGGAGGAACCTGTGGCTCAAAGGAGTAGGGCACCGACCCCATATGCCAGAGGTGGCAGGTTCAAATCCAGCCCCAGCCAAAAAATAAAAATAATAAATAAATAAATAAGGATGAAAAGCAAAAGGAGGCCGGGCGTGGTGGCTCACATCTGTAATCTCAGCACTCTGGGAGGCTGAGGCAGGTGGATTGCCTGAGCTCACAGGTTCAAGTTTCGAGACCAGCCTGAGCTCACAGGTTCAAGTTTTGAGACCAGCCTGAGCCAGAGCCAGACCCCCATCTCTAAAAATAGCCAGGCGAATAAATTAAAATGGAAAAAAAGAATAAATAAATAAAAATAGCCAGGCATTGTGGCGGGCACCTGTAGTCCCAGCTGCTGGGAAGGCTGAGGCAAGAGAATCACTGGAGCCCAAGAGTTAGAGGTTTCTGTGAGCTATGATGCCACGGCACTCTACCAAGGGTGACAAAGTGAGACCCTGTCTCAAAAAAAAAAAAAAAAAAAAGAAAGAAAGAAAGAAAAAGAAAAGCAAAAGCAAAGATAATTCCTCAAACACCAATAAGACCTGGAAATAACACCATGAAAGTAACTTATAAATTAACTCGTGTACCTGGGGGAAAAGGGAAGCCATTCGATGCTTTAGAAATTGAGAAAGCTAGCCTAAGAGTGAGACCCTGTCTCTACTAAAAATAGAAAAACTGGCTCAGCGCCTATGGCTCAACAGCCTAAGGCGCCAGCCACGTACACCTGAGCTGGCTGGTTCGAATCCAGCCCGGGCCCGCCAAACAACAATGATGGCTGCAACCAAAAAATGGCCAGGCGTTGTGGTGGGCGCCTGTGGTCCCAGCTGCTTGGGAGGCGGAGGCAGGAGACTCGCTTGAGCCTAGGAATTGGAGGTTGCTGTGAGCTGTGATGCCACAGCACTCTATGCAGGGTGACAGCTTGAGGCTCTGTCTCAAAAAAAATAAAATAAAATAAAAATAAAAATAGAAAAACTACCCAGGCCTTGTGGTAGCAGGCACCTGCAGTCTCAGCTACTCTGGAGGCTGAGGCAAGAGGATTGCTTGAACCCAAGAGTTTCGGGTTGCTGTGAGATATTACGTCATAGCACTCTACCCAGGGTGAATGAGTGAAACACGGCA
>CAUYRH010092126.1:0-22424 GCA_963574655.1 Perodicticus potto | reverse complement strand
GAAAAAACCTAGCCTTTAATTAAATTAACTGTTTTAATTTCTAATTAAAAAGGATATTAAATAAGTACCGTATACGCGTATAAAACACTTTCTCTTTTCTCTGCCACCACAGTGGGCACATGGATCCTGCCCTGTCTCTCTGTGCCTCAGGAAGGGAAGGGTTGTGGGATGGAGGAGGATTAACCACTCACACACACAGCTAGGTCTCCTGGGGGTGGGGGGACAGAACTAGTGGTTTCAATGGTCTGAGGACATTAGGTCCCCCGGGCTACACCCCAGGAAGGGGAGAAGTAAGCGGACCAGGTTTGGGTCCCAGGAGGAGCCGTCTCCAGGCTGCTTCTTCCACCAACATCGCTCTTCTCTTTGCCGGGATATCCGTCAGCGGCCTCTTGGGCATCTGGGAAGTGGGTGAGAGTAGAGGAATGCCGTGCAGGCTCCTGAATCTTCCAGACAATGCCCCTGGGGGCAAGATGCCCACGCAACATGTGGAGAGGATCTCCAAAGCACAGCAATGTCCTGAAGCTCCCCAAACTCCTAGTCAGAGCCAGCATCATCGTCACTGTACCTGTCACACATCTTTCTGTCCGTTTGACTGAGGGTAGAGGCTTGGGGCCAGGGCTGGGTTTGTCAGTGTTCTCAAAAGTGGGTCATATTTGCCCCCATGCCCTGGCCTTGTACATTCCCAGACAGAGGAGAGGACTCTGGTCCCCCCTAAGAGGGACAAAAAAAGCTTATGCCAGAGTCTTTTGTCCCGTCCACTTCCCTGTCAGGATCTGCTTGGTGACATTCTCCTCCCAACTCAAGTCCACAGCAGTCAAATACATCCAGTGAAGACACCAATAACATTAGCACTGTTAATTTAAAAAAAGAATATATATATTTTATATATATAAAATATATATATTTATTTTTATATATATTATATATATATAACGTATGTATGTGGGTGGGTGTGTCTACAGGAATCCCAGAAATAAAACTCTCTAATCTTCCGGGCTCGGTGATTTAGCAGCAAGAAAAATAAAATGGCGAATCCAATTCCAAGAGGGACCGTGCTTGGTCACCCGCCCGGGAATGCTTCTGCCGGAGTCTTGCCCTCCGGACCCAAAGTGCTCTGCGCAGAGTGTGTCCTCTTCCTTCATTTCAGGTTTCTGGATTAAGGACTGTCTTGTCGATGGTGATGGTGGTGTGGTGGCGGCAGCGTGGTTTTATATGGGTCATTCTGTATCAGTCTTTCCTGGTGAGACGTCTGGTTCCTGAAACCCTGAGGGAGGCTCCTTCCTCTCGCCCAGCTCACCGTCTTGGCTTGTCACATCTGAGGGAAATGGAAAACAGGGGCTGTGGTGAGGGCCAAGTGAGAAGGCCAGGCCGTGAGGGAGGCAGCCTCCCATGAGAGCAGAGAAGACAAGGAAGGTGCCATCTTGCGACAGAAAGCCACAGTATGAAGAACAGCCCAGCCCCTGCCCCTGGGAGGCCCCAGTCTGAACAGTGGCTATGCTCAGGGGCTCCCAGTCTGCCCTTAGAGCCTGCAATCTACGAGACAAGACAAAGACATGGGGACACTTTACAAAGCAACAAACGAACAAGTACCAAAGAACCGTCCCTACTTGACATTCTAACAGCTGATAGGTGACCAGAGTTGGACAAAGTGAATCAGAAGAGGACCCCTGCAGAGGAGGATTTTCAGCTCAGTCTCTGTGGGGCCGGTACGAGGAAGAGAGTGGGTAGAGAGTCCCGGAGAGCACGCTGAGCCGGGGGAACGGCCAGCGGAAGGGAGGGCCTGACCTGGGGACCCGAGGCTTCCGAGGGGGTGGAGCAGGAGGGGCCTGGGGCCCTGGGCAGGTGACGGAACATCTCCATTCCCCATGCCCACCTCCTGGCCTTGGCTGGAGGCTTCATCTCTCTCGAGCTGGTTGGTAGTTGCGGGCCCAGGTACCAGGCTGCCTTTCCCTTCTAACATGCTGTTTAAGTTGGGTGAGGAGAAACAATTTTTGTGGTTTCACTACTCCTGTTGAAGCAAAATGGACCTCCCAGAACTTTCTCGTCACGTCCCTGCCCCTGGGCTGATTGTCTTATACCCTCTGCACCATGAAGAGGAGGCAGAATAGGTCTGGCCTGGGAATAGGGTTCCTAAGCCTCTAATTTCGGAAACTAAAATTACCAGATACAGTCAGGTTGGAAGTTGGGTTAGAGTACCTTCATTTAGCTCCCAGGTCACTTTGCACTCTACCCCCATCCCAGACAGTCTCTCTGCAGAATAATTGCCACAGATGTGAAACCCTAAAATGGCAAGTCCCTTATCTTCCCCAAAGCCCCTTGGGGAATTGGGACCTCCCTCATCTAGCCCTGGAATTAGGCAGAGACCCCACCCTTCAACACTAATATATACTCCCTTGGCGCTATACGTAATACCAAGACAGACAGAACCCATTCAGAACATGGTTCCAGTGTCCCCTGAACACTCACAAGCACGAGAACATTGGTCGGGGTCAAAGAGATGCTCCAAGGACTTTGTTAGTGGAGCATCTACTAACTTGGGGGTACCTCAGCCCTATCTGAGGAATCCCTATAAAAATTCCTACACCCTGGGTGAAGTTCACTCTGGTCCAAAAGTTCCCCCTCACTTTAAGCAAAGGCCAGGTTGATATAAAGAATGCCAGAAGAGGCATCCAAAAACTAACCTGCCACCTGTCATAGCCCTCTGCTCCCCTGAACTCAGTCACGTATTCATTCATGTCCTTGACACTTCCTTGGTCCCCATCATGAACAAGGGACAGAGGTACATACACCTTGGGATCACCAAGGTAAATAAACCAAGCCCAGGAACAGCCTCCTCCTTCCACTTATGAGGGGCATTTGAAAATGTACTACGTGCTGCTTGGCGTTGGCATTCTGACTGGTGGAAGATTAAAGGTATCCAGTGTTCTCAGATGCTATATCTCCTTCAATGTGTAGGAAAAATTACCCCATCCTAAACCAACAGCCAGAGTCTCTGCCCTCAAAGAGCCCCAACCTGAGAAGGAGATACAGCCCTGTCCTCAGGGAGCCCCAGCTTGAGGGGCCAAATAGTCCTATCCTCAGGGAACCCCAGTCTGAGGGAGAGACACAGCCCTGTCCTCAGGGAGCCCCACTCTGAGGGGAGACAAGGTCCTATCCTCAGGGAGCCCCACTCTGAGGGGAGACATGGTCCTATCCTCAGGGAGCCCCACTCTGAGGGGAGACACAGCCCTGTCCTTAGGGAGCCCCAGTCTGAGGAGACAAGAAGCCCAGGTGTGAAGACTTCAGAGAGCAGTGGCAAGGTCCATTGGGAATGTTTGTGCTGTGTAGACATTGTTCCACACCTGGAGGACTCTCAGTTTCTCAATATTAGTACCAGAGGTAGTAACAGCATCAGGACCAAAGGCCACTACGAGTAGCAGGACCACAGGACACAACACACAGCTTGCGTCCACACCACCACATTAAGCCACACCAGCCTACCCACTCAGACAACCGGAGCAACCTCTGAACAGCCCCCACCAGGCTGGACCAGTGCCCACAGCCCACTTCAGGTGCCTTATAAGCAGAAAAGTAGCAGTCACCAGCAGCTAGAAGCCAAGCAAGCAGCTGGCCCCTCTCAGGCGTGCGCTCTCTCTCTTTCTCTCTCTTTCTTTCTCTCCCCATCTCCGCGTGATACCCCTCTCTGACTTGCTTGCCCTCTAGGAACCAACCTGCAAGTACGTTCGTTTAACTCAAGTTGCCTCGCCTTGCAACGCGAGTCTGTGTTTTTGCAGGAACATTTACACGTCTGCGGATCTTGTATAAACAAATGCCTTCTCCGCTCTGAGCAAGGCTCACAGGGACTGCTAAAAGGCAAAAGGAAAGACATCTAAGCTAGAGCATCAGCAGAGAGAGAGAAAAAAACACCCATGCAATACCCCCTAACACATCCACAGCTGCATCCCCACCCGGCTCATCAGCCCCACACCCTTCCAAGCCCTGGAAGGATCTAAGCACTACAGCAGAAGACAGAGAGCGCGGCGGAAAGAGGCAGCACTGCTAGATGCCTGCCCACAGGAAGAGGCGGGCACAGACAGGCAGAGAGTGCAGGGAGAGGCTGCCGTAAGGGGCAGTGCTGTGTCCTAAGGAGATAAGGAGATGAGTCTCTGGCCACAGGGCCCCAACTGCTGCCGCCCATAAATGAGCACACCTTGACTCTTCACCTGCTGGGGACAACATTTAGGGGCCACCCTCTCCCTGTGCAAGGGCTTATGCCCAGTCCCCTCCACCAAGGGTAGGCTATTGAAGGTGCATGATAGCAGCTAAGTCCAGAGGCAATGTCCACGGGCCAGGCCACTGGTGGCTAAAGGGCCCTGGACAGTCACAGCCTCCAACCCAGAAGAGGCCTCTCTACAGGGAGGTTTCTGTGGATGCCCTGTGTTGGGCTCGAATAGGGGTTCCTCTCCAGAGGCCCCAAGTCCATGAGGAGCCAAGCCACTTCCACCAGATGAAGTGGGCCTGTCACACAGTGTTTGACCACACCCAAGCTCCTCCTTCAGCTGAAAACAAGCTGCCGCCAGTCATTCATAACCCTCCCTCATGCCATGCCTGCCCTCCCCACCACCCTCAGCTTCCAGACAAGTGTAGAAGCCTAGAGCAGTGAAAACCAGTTAGGTGACCAGGCACCACTGCCTGGCAGCCGTGCCAACATGGGCCCGCCACCAATGCCCAGTGGGTGAGAGAAAGTCGGTGCCCAGGCAAGCCAGAGTCCCCTCCCTGAATCCAGGCCAACTGGGCCTCCCACCCACCCAACCTCAACCCTGGACCAGCAATGCCACCACCGAATGTACCCGTTGGTGCCAATTAGTGGAGTGAGAGTGAGAGAGAGACATGAGCCAGAAGGGAAAGTTGAGAGCCAGGAATGATCCAGGGAGGGAAGCAGGGTTATGGGGTACTGCAGGCAGAGGTCTGAGTTGGGGCCAGGGAGGCTCCAGGGAATTAGACAGCAGCGGGCACCAACGTACACGCTCCAGGATTTATACCGGGATTTCTTGCGCTTTCGTTTTTGCCCCTTTCCCTTTCCTCGAACTGATTTTCTGGAAAATAAAAAAACAGAGACAGACAGAGAGAGCGAGGGAGGGGGGGAAGGGAGAGCAAAAGAAGCAGTGAGGAGGGCAGTGGTGAGAACAACCAAAACAAAGCCACAGGCCCTGCTCCCTGGAGCAAGGTGTTGGAGGAGGCAGCTGGTCTCTAGGAAGGCGGGTACACAGCAGCATGGCTGAGCCAGGGCAACACGCACTCAGTGGCTCCTTCTTCTTCTCACTGTGCCCATCCTGGGGTGGCAAACTCAGCCAGCCCCTGGCAAGGTTTTGAGTGAGAAGCAGAGACCGGGTGGAGAACACAGGACCTAAGGATCTCCAGGCACAGGTAAAGCCCTGTGCACAGGCATTTTGCCCGGCAGTTCTGTACATGTCTGACCCTGAAGGTCAGGCAGCAATAAAAGGTAAATCAGACTTTGGGGAAATAGTCAGAAATCTGGCTTGATGGAGCAGAGGAGGGCCATGCTTTATGCTTTCACTTCTAAGTATAATTTAAAAGAGGGTCCTCCAGGGCTCTGCCTCTGGGAATCTTAGTGTAGGGGAGTAGCTACCTTGAGATCTGGCACAAAACCAAGAGTAGCACATGAAAGGTACCAACCTGTCCAGCCATAACCTGAGCTGAGAGGCAGGGCTGGGTGTCCTGGAGCCCAGGCAGGCAGTATAGAGTGAGGTGGGGGTTAGGGAGGGCTGAGGAGGAGAGGCCTGGGCAGTACTTGGCAGGGAGTTCTCTCCCCAGCCTGTCAAAGCCAGCTACACCATCTCACCAGACTCTCTTCTGAGCCCAGGCAAGCCCCTGGCTCTCCCTGTGGGCAAAGCAGGCGTTTGGGGAAACGGGCAGCCCCTCAAGGGAACCAGCACTCTCTATGCCTGCTAGGCCTGACAGAACACAGCTCACAATGTCTGTCACAGGGAAGAAAGGAAGGGGAGAAGGGACCAGAAAGGGCAAGTCTGTTCCTCCTCAAGAGAAGGCGCCTGAAGAATGGAAGGAGGAGGGTCTTTGCACGACCACACTCTGGAAGCTGAGGGCTTAAGGAAGCGGTAAGGAGTTAAGACCTAGGGGACTTCAATGTCCCAAGACAGTGGGGGCAGACAGGATGGGAAGGTGGGGCACAGGTGCTCTCTCTCAGTCTCTTTCCCTACCGTAGACTTGTTCCCAATGCCAACGGCTCACTCTGTCTTGAAGGCTTACTGTCCCTAGACCTTGCCCCCACCTCATCCTACCCTGACCATCCATGCTGAGCAATTGGAAGCCTCTAAAATAACCAACATTCAACTTTTTCTCCCTGACCAACAGGGCTATATGTCAGCTGCTTGCCCTCCTCCTACTGAAGGGCAGGCATCAAGAAAACCCCTAGCGGGCCCCAAATCCAATCATGGCACCACAGTAGCACGCAAAGAGGCCGCACACAAAAACTGACCTCTGCCACCCACTTCCTCTCCCCACGGTGGGGGCTCTAGAGCAACCCAAGAACCCAGGGTCCACATTGCTCCTTGACACACCAAAACACCAACTCCTGGTTAGGAATGATTTGAAGACATGGAAAGTATTGTTTCTTCCAAAGGAACTGCTAGGCTCCCAGCTAGGTTGGCTCACTAAGCCTAGAGCCAGAATCCCAGAGTTGACTCCATTCTACTACTGCCACCATAAGACCGACTCCCTGTCTCGGTGAGTCCATCAGATCCCCCAACAGAGGAAGCCGAGAGCCCCAAACCAAGACAACCAACGAAGGAGAGAAAGAAGTGCTAAAGTCAGGGCCACTTACCTTTCTTGCTTGTCTTTATCTTGCTTTGGTCTGCAATGGGTAAGGAGGGGAAAAAGAACAAAACAGAATAGTTAAGATGGTGATGATAATGATACAGATAATAATAACAGTACCATTATCTATGTGTATATGACTTAATAAAAAAATTTTTCAATTTAAACAAATAATAACAGTAGTAAAAACTTAACATAGTATTTATGATGTAGCAACACTGTTTTAATGCTTTTATAAACAATGTATTGCATAATCCTTATGACGATGGTATAAGGCATATACTATTATTGTGCCCATTTTATAGATGTGGATACTGAGGCACAATGAAGTAAAATACCCAAGGTTGGAAGGTAGATATGGGCTAACAAGGGCAACATGCTTCACTCTGGCACAGATCAGTGCCACACAGCCATTTGCTAACTAAACACATGACTCTATCCTCACCTGCATTCACATTTGTGATGCTGTAGGAAGCTCATCTCTCCTATGTGCTGGCCTTGGTGAGGTTTGATCCGCATAATCTGCAGGGAAAAGAAGCAGATCAGAGATTAGTGACCCAGCCAGCCAAACCCAGATGGGACACCCCGGGGCTCCTGCCACTGGGCACCCAGGGGTTCTATAGAGCAGGGATGGGTGGTGGAGGCAGGGTGGACCAGGAGCTCTAGCAGAAAAGAGCCTTGGAACCACCCCAATTCCTCCAACCCTGCTAGCCTCAAGAAGCCCTGCTCCACCTGAGGGCAGATATGACTGCATGACTGCAAGGGTTGGCCAGGCTGGGAATTCAAATCCTGGGTTCATGCCACTCCCCATCCCCTCCCCTTCTTTCATCCCTTCTAGGCTCCACCCTGATCCCTAGCAGCTACCAGACAGCCACCCCTTCCCTGTGTTGCACAGCTCCCTCCTGCACTATCTGGGCTGAGATGTGCACCATCACCAGGTAGCACCAAAAGACTAGTTTTTTAAACTCTCCACTGACCATCTCATCCATCTTCCCAAACAGAACTCCCAGGAGAGAGGGCCCTCAGAGCTCTTTCCAAGAGAAGAGAAGAAGGGCTCACAGACATCAGCCCCCTCCTGAGCCCAAGAGGCAAAGGTCAGAGAGCAGCAGGTGGTCAGGACTTGCTGGGAACCTCAGCTTCTCCATAGAAGGCAAGACCCCACCACACCTATTCATGTCCAACTCAGGGGCAGAAGCTGGATAAGGCAAGTCTAGCTCCTCCTCAAAAGAGCTTCCCAGGAAAGCTCTGGACCCAGGACTACCAAGTTCCCAAAATCTTACGCGCCTCCTCATTTCCCCTATCCCCACTCCCACAGGTGCCCACCTGCATAGTGATGTTGGACTCTTCGGTGGCCACACATTGCAGGCCTTCATCACTGCAGCAGCCTGAACATCGCATCAGGGGTACACAGGATGGCTTGAAGAGGAACTCAATCTCTTCAGGGTACTCCTGGAAGATGTTCACCAGGGTCTCCATCGGATGGCAGAAGCTGCGCTGGTAGACATCCATGAACTTCACCACTGCATGGGAGGGGGTGACACATGAACTTAGTGGTGACATAAAAGATAGTTGGCTAGCCCCTATCTCTATCCAGCTCTGTAAGACCACTGTTCAGAGCTTTCATGAGAAGTACTCACTATCCGGCAACTCCTTCTAAAAATCTAACTTAAGTCTCTCCTGTTGTATCTGAAGCATTTCCCTAAGCTTTCCACCAACACTAATGAAGGTCTGTTTTTATTCCAAAGGTCACATGATGCTGTCAAGTTCCAAGGGAGATGGCCTCCAACATCTGATCCCTCTGCCACACTGTGACAGCTGAGCCAATTCCTGGGACAACCTTGATGCACCAGAGGACAGTTTGAATATGGATCCACATGTTGGGGATGCTCTAAGCCAGTGGTTCTCAACCTTCCTAATGCCACAAACCTTTAATGCAGTTCCTTTGGGTTGCGACCCACAGGTTGAGAACTGCTGCTCTAAGCTCTCCCTGAAAGGAGGGGCAGCCAGCTTTGCCAAGCTTATTCTCTATTTTCCTACAACCTCCCCACAGCCACTCCTATAATATCAACCACATCGGCATTTATTGAGCACTTACTACATGCTGGTACTGTGTACAGTAGTCCATAGTCATCATCTCGTACAGTATTCCCCACTTGGTACTATTAGATACCAACATTTGGCAGATGGGAAAATAGAGGCTCAGAGAGGCTAAGGTACTTGCCCCAAAGCCATACAGCTATTAAGTGGTAGAGTTAGAATTAGCTCTGACATCAAACCCTTCCCAAACCAATGTCATGCAAAAACAGAGAAGCTTCAGGAGGCACCTTGCCACCTACCAGCCTCCCTCCCCAGACATGGGCTGAGGAGGTGGTGGGCATCAGCACAGGGGCTGGGCCCACCTAGAACCAGCAGGTAGCAGTGGGCGGGCATGCTTTGCTGGCCCTGCCAGCCACCAATAACCCCGCCTAAGAGGGCAAACTGCTTGCATCATGGAAAAAACACTGCTGCCACTGCAGCCACGAAGCATTTCTAGAAGCTGATCTGGAGGGAGACCAGGATAAAGACAGTTTCCCAGGCTGGCCATGGAGCCCAGGGTGCATTGGAGCATGAAGGGGTAATTCTGGGCCACAGGGGCGGGGCCTTGAGAATAAATAAATGCAGGCCTCCAGCATGACTCCTCCAAATTGTAAATTGTGGTTCAGCCTGCCACTCCCCATCACACCCCCTACCACCACATAGCAGTCCTGTTCCTGAAATGGGTTCCCCAACACAGAGGGAAGAAATAACACTCAGCCAGTGAACTGGCCCAGGCTCTGGCCATAACTTGGTGTGACCGTGGGCCAGTCGCTCCTCTTTCTAGGCCTCCAACTATGTCCTTCTATATAAGTGGGCTGGGCTGATCTCTAAAGACACTGCAATAGTGGCTAAAACATGGGGTTTTGTCTTCCATTTCCAGCCATGAGTGTTAAGTGCCCTTTTCTCAGCCCAGGTCACACAAAGTTTGAAACTGCACCCACACATCTGAAGTGTGTGCCCTATAGATAAACCATAGCTGAGCTTCTATATAATAGATTGGCTAGAGAGAAGGCCACAGGTGTGAAAACAAAAAGAACAGTAAGGAAACCCAAGCCAGTCCCTCACCTTCCCCAAGGTCTCTACTTCTAATGACAGATGAACACAGACTCCTTCTCTACCCCCAGAGGGTAAAGGTTAAACATTGTCAAAAAGAGTAAATGAGACCAGGAAGTCTGAAAAATATCAATTTTTAAACTAGGTCAATATTGAAGAAGATGACTAATCAAGAAATTTTGAAATGACTCTTCATTATGGTTGGGACAGAGGTGGCCTAAGCTTGTGGCCCCAACCCACAAGGGAACAGCAGAAAGGTCTAGCCCGGGTGAGGAGCTAGTAGCTGAGGGTAAAAAGACGTTGGCAGGGAATTCCTTTGAAAAGTTTCTCGCTGGAATTTCCAAGGCCCACAGGAGGTAGAGGGGAGCAACTGTGCTAGCACCCCTCGTATCCTAGCCACTGCCTCGGAGGAGAGATAGCCTCCTGTTGCACAAGGAGTACACAGACATACACTCCAACATCAGGCTTTCCTTTCCTTATTTATCGCAGACAACCTTTTCTTCCACAAACAAAGACCATTTGTCTTGCCTTTCCCAGACCACAGAGACCACTGGGAGGCCAAAGGGGGTGGGTGGTGTCCTGGGACCCAGGGGCCCTCAATGCCTGGAAAGCCAGGCCCTGGAAAGGGTTTCTGTAGTGGGGAAAAGGGAGGCAGAACCGGCTGGGTATCACTACCCCTGGCTGCTACCCCTGACACACACACACACACACACACACACACACAAGATGTAGGTTAAGGAAACTGGCCTGGAGGAAGACCCCAGGGCCTGCCCTACTCAGAGATAGAGAGCTGGGGGAGCGGCATCAGACTGAAGCAAAGGCCACATTCAGCGGTTGAGAGAGTCTGAGCGTCCCCAGAGAAATGGGAGGATCCCTACTCCAACCACAGCGGAACAAAAGGCAGGCAGACTCCGGGTTGGGCAGGGGGGCGGGGCGCCTAGGAACTACAACTGGCCCTCTGCTGGCCTGGGAAGGAAGTTCACAGCACCCAAACCTAGTCCACTGGGGCTTTCTCTACCCACGAAAGAATGCAAACTGGGATGGGAAGGGATGATCCCATTAGGCTGGGCCCTCTGCACCTCCAGCCTATACAGGAAGGGTCACAGCCCCCACAGGAGGGACAAGGCTATGTAGGAAGTGATACTGAACATCCATCAGCCCCAAAAGCAGGGGTGGACAAGGGGCACCTCCACCAACATCTGGGATCCCTGAACACTGTCTTCCTGCTCTGTGCTCACAGCTCCCTCCTCAAATAAAATGTTACTGAAAAGAACAGAAGAAAAAGACCAGAAGTTCTATTTCAAGCCGAGACCTGAACAGAGAAAAGTCCTCAAGAAACTAAAGGGTTAACCTCACAGTACCCACCTTTTTCTTCCTTGATCTTCATAAAGCTGTACCCTTGCCCTCATCCTCTCTTCCCATCTCAGGTGTAGAAAAGGAATCGAGCCACCCCACCCGCCCCATGAGGGGACAAGACCCCCCACCCCATCCCAGAGCCAGGGGGACTCACCGTTGGAATCTTGCTCGCCTTCTGTCATGGGCGCAGCCTGGGACCACTGAGGACAGAACAAAGAGCAAGGTGTGGGCAGGGCCAGGGGCACAAAGGCCCAGCCACCCACCCCCTCCACCCTTTTTGCTTCCGTCCCAGCCCACAGCCTCTAGGTTCTCCAAGCCTTCTGAGTGGAACAGAGCACAGCTGGGTATCCTCACAAACACAGAGCATGCCCACCACTCCTGGACCACTCCAATTCTCAACCCAAGGAAGTTAAAGACTAACCAGATGTTGTGAGGTGGAGGCTCAAAATGCAGGAGGAAAACATGAGAATGCTGCACTATCCAGGTCCCCTGTCCCTTCCCTCTCCTTGCCCTCACTGCCCCCTTGATTTCCTGGTCCAAAGCCATGGGTAAGTATTAAGGTCAAATAGGAGGACAAATTTGTACTGGAGCAGGAAGGAAGGACTGGGGGTGAGAAAAACAACATGGTGACCTTCTCCTGCTGACATGACAAATACCAGGGTGAGCTGGTGTTGGGGGGGTACAGAGGACCGAAGGGCACCAACTACCCTCCCCCATCCAGACTCTCCCAGTCCTCAGGAATATCCAGCATACCCACAAGTTGCTTACAGGGTAAAAAACACAGGAGGAAACCCTGAGGCAGGGAAGAGTCCCATTTCCTCCCTGCATAAATCTCCCCAAAGCCTGAATAGATTTCCAAACCCTCACCAGCCTCCCACACCCACCTGTTCCCTTGTTTCTTCTCCTTCCCAGGGTAAGGAGGTCCCAAGCTCCTCTCACCTAGGTACCTTCCTCAAATGCCACCAGAGCAGCTTTTTATGCCTTAGCTCTGCCCAGCCCCTAGGGGGCCCCCTGCACTACCCTGAGGCCTCCCCCAGACCTCCCTTCCCCCACCAGATCATTCCCCAGAAGCTGTGAAGGTCAACACAGGCAGCCATGTGGACCTGACAGCACCAAGCAAGCAAAGGCTTCGCCTAGCCTGCCTGGGGGTTTCAGGTTCCCATCAACTCCTCACCCCACCTGCTCCTACAGCTGCACTGTAGTGACAGAACCTCAGGACCCACTGGGAGGGAGTCCCACTGTCTCTCCCTCTCCTTCCCACACAGCCCAAATGCACCAAACCCCCAAGTCTCCCAGCCTTGCCCTCAGAGCCAAGGTCAGAGAAAGCCCCTCTCAAGGGAAAAGAGCAGTTCCCAGACTCCCACCACTGCTCCCTGAGGGACCCCTGGTTTCTGCACCCCAGCTCCTCACCCATTCCCACAACACCCTCTTAAGTCCCCCTGCCAACATTCTCCTTGTGGCCTCCAATCCTCCTGGGCCCTAACAAAGAAAGGGGACAGACTTCATACCCCCTCCAAGACCAGGGGTCACCTGAGGGGCGGTTCTAGACAGGGAGGGGCCAGGTGCCCTTCTCTGGGGGCCTCTGAAGGTCACACTGTGGCCAAGCAGCCACTCCTCCCCCTCTTCCCTACTTGGAGGCCTGAAGCCAAGGCCTTTGTGCCAGGATCTAAGGAACTTCTGGTGGTCATCACGGGGACCCCTGTCCATGTCCTTCTGCCCATCTCTGAAGGGGACTCTGGCTGAGGCAAAGAGCAAGGGGGAGCAGAAAAAGACCCCTTATGTGCCTTTGAGAAGCAAGTTGAATGGGCAATTTTGGAGTTCCAAAAAACCACCTGCTCCAACGCCCCATTTCACCAGGACAAAGTGTGTGTGCAAGGCTGGCAGGAGCTCCTTGCAAAGGTTCAGGAAGAGTTATTCCCATGCTTCCCATCTCATGGCAAATTTCAAACCATTTCTCCAAAAAGGCAAAGTGAGCTAATAACACTCTTTAAACTCTTCTTTCACCCACCCCTATAAAAGCTACAGCACAGCTCACTGGGAACTCTTAGGGTCAGGAAGGAAGCATACTGTCACCAAGCCGGGACTTTCGGTAGTCTCACAAAGCACCAGGGTGGGCCCCGTCTTTGACAGTGATCATCCTTTCCCTGGACTCTGGGGCGGGAGGATGATTAGAAAGATCTCAGCAGAAAGGAGTGAAAAATAAAGGGGTAGCAGAGACTTCTTTCCATGCTAGGGAAGAAATGGGAAAAGGGCTTCAGGAAATTTCTCCTAGCACAGAGCCAAGGGTAGTGACTGGACACGGCAGGAAGGGATAGGGATGGTTCTCCGGGTCCCCGGGCTAGGGCTACCTCGAGAGGTCACCTTCCAGCGGAGGGCCGGCGGGGGGGAGGGGCGCCTCTCGCCGCTCTGGGCTCCGGGCTCCGGCAGCCGCGGCTCCGGGAACACGCGGCCGGCCAGGCCCGAGCTGATGTAATCGGCTCCGCGCCGCGCGCGCCCGGCCGGGCGGGGGAGGGCGGGCACCGAGCGGGACGCGAGCGGGGCCAGGCGGGGGTGGCGCGGCGCAGGTGGCCCGCCAGGAATGGGGGGGTCCCCGCAGCAATCTACCCCAAAACTTTTCCCAAACTCGCGGCTAAGGCCGAAGAGACCGGATGGCAGTGACAGCAAGCCCCCTCTCTTGCTTGTGCCCTGCCCCCCTCCGTGCTCTCTGCCCTCTTCTGGTCCAAGGTCCGAGCACCCCGCTGCCCGCCGGGCTCTGTCTCCCGCCCCCGCTGCCCCAACTTCCAGTTCGTTGGGGACCAGCGGCCGGGAGCAAACTTCAGCCTCTAGCGACAGCGCAAGCCCAGCCCCCTAGGCCTCCTCCCCCGTCTCCCGCCCTTCTCTGGTCGGCCCAGATCGTACGTGCGGTGACTCTGGTGGGTGGGCAGGGCCCGCGTGGGCGGCGAGACTCTATCCTGGTGCCCTCCCACCTAGCGCGCGCCCCCTCCCCCTACATGTACGACTACATAGGGGGACGCTGCGCTCCTGGTGTCCATGGACCCGCGTGGGGCACGGAGCCCCCACGCGCGCGCTCGCACGCACGTCCCCAGCCGGGAGAGGCGCTCGGAGCAGCCCGCGGCCCCCGGCGGGTACTGCCGCTTACCTTGGCATGATGGAGGTAGAGCAGCAAAGCAAGGCTCCAATGAACCCAAGAGAGGAGAAAGTTCATGGTTTCGGACACCCGACCCGGGCCGGCGTGGCTCGCACTCCCTCTTCGGCTCTGGCTGCGGGACGGCCCGCTTTCCTTGGCGCCTTGGTGGGCTCCTCTTCCTCCCGGAGCAGAGACTGGGGCCAGGGCCTGGGGCGCGCGCGCGGTTAGATCACTGTCTGCGCACACCACCACCTCACCGGTCCATAAGCCCAGTTTCCAAGCGTCGAGTCGCCACCGCCGCCCCCTCACCTCTTCCTTCTCTTCTTCCTCCTCCCCTTCCTCCGGCTGCCGTTCCTCCTGGCCCGAGCTAGCACTGCTCTCGGCTCCGCTCAGTTCGGTTCTCCCAGCGCGGACCACGGCTCCTCCGGAAAGAGAACAGCCCAGAAGTTGGACGAAAAGTTTCAGTGCAACGCCGCGAGCCCCGGCCCCCTCCACCCCGCCTCGAGGCGCGGGCTCCGGCTCCGGCTCCGGCCCGCGGCTCGCGGCCGCGTCCACCGTCGGCCGCCGGCCAGGGGAGGAGGTGGGCGCTGGGGCTGGGGGCGGTGTCTGTCTGTCTGTCCGTCAGCTCTACTGGTCCGCTGCGGGATCCCGGGGGAGGGCTCACGCTGCGCTCCGGCGGTCACCCCCAAAAGCAGGTCACTCACTTTGCCCCTGTCCTCTCGCTGCTTGTTCGTCCGCGCGCTCTCTCTGACCCGATCTCTCTGTCTTCCTCGACTTCTCTCTGGAGCTCTTGGTACCTCTTTCCTCTTTCTCCTGGGTTCCAAAATCCAAAGTGATTTGGGGGAATAAAGGAGCAATCTCCCCAAACCGTTGGCTCGATTTAAGTGGGGAATAGGAAGCAAAAATAAATTAGAACGGGAAGCAATACAGTTTTTTGAAAATGTTTAAGAAAAAAGGAGGGGAATAAACCCCGGTTAAATGAATATCAAATTCCAGTGCGGAGACCTCTGGCCGATGAGTCCTGCGGACGGTCCGCCTCGCCGCTGCGTCTCCCGACAGAGCGCCGCTGCCGCCGGCTCCGCTAGCCCCCTGCGCCGCGGCCTCCTTCCAGCCCGGCTGCCCCAAGGCTCTGCGATCTTCCCAGACACCAGCCGACTTAAAAAAAAAAAAACCTGGCTCCGCCCCACCAGGACCCCGCCCCCATCCCGCCCTCCTGGGCGGGGACCCGCGGAGCCTGTGCCCCTTGCCTTCATCCCCTAGGCATGCTGCTGGGGTTTCGTGCCTCTGCCTTCCCCCGGGGGCACCAGTAAAGCCTTGGGCCCCCGGCATGCCATACCAAAGGAAAGTTTAATCCCCACCAAGGTTCATCGTCTGAAAATTACCCATCTGCCCCCTGAAACTCTGCCCAGAGACACATACGCCCGCGGGGTATTGAGGGAGGAGGAAGCAGGAAAGTGAGGTTATGTACGGACAGGATCTGAGAGCTATTCCCTTTGCTGGAAATATTGGAAGGGATGGGAGGAGGACTGGGAGCCGGACAGTGACTAGTGGGGAGAGGTACATACAGATCTGTTGGAATACTGGAGTAATTCATGCCCCCTCAACTCCCTTCAACACCCCCAACCCCTACACACCCGCACGCACACACATTGACACACGTCCTCATTCTCGCAGACGCTGCTCTATCAAGTTCACCCAGCTTCCCTGTGGTGGCCGAGCGCCCCCTAGTGACTACCGTCTGCACACCCCGGCTCTGGTTCTACAAGGACCGGACCTTGGAAAGAGGGTGGGGGGAGTTTGCTCCTGAACCCCTCATTTCTGACCTCTCAAACAGTGTAGACTGGCCTTGTGTGCAAAGAGCCTTGGGCTGGGCACTGGTGAGACAATGTGCCCATCTGGAACGCTCATCTGGCCTGCAGACATCAAAATGAGCTAAAGCCAAGAGGCTGGAGTGACTGGGGTCCCTTGGGAAGTGTCCAGGAAGATTTCCCTTACAAGAGGAATTTGGCACCAAGTTTGTGGATCTCAGAAAGAGAAGCTGTGTAATTCCAGGGTTAGCCAGTGACCCAGAGGAAAGAGGACCTGTTGGAGCCCACGTATGCACTGTGGAGTCTGCCAGAAGCCAAAAGGGGAGGCAGCTGGGCAGACAGAGGCCCTTGTTCCTGCCACCTTCCCCCTGCAAAATGTTGCCAAGAAACTAAGGCCAGGGGGCTGGTGGGGGCGGATGGAGGCCAGGGCCTGAGTAATGATTCAAACCTACCCGCCAGCACTAAGAAACGTCTGTAGGCCAGCTTCCCGGAGCTCCTACCAGGCTGGGGGACAAGGTTTCTATCAGCCCCAACCCAGGCTCATAGCTCATCTTCTGCACAGAACTGGGGGTTTCTTCTCGGTCCTCCCCCGCATTCCCTCAGGATCCTTTAGCTACTTCTCCAGGCTCACAGCTTCTCTCCTCTCCCCAAGTCTCTTCCCTTCCTGCAAAGTCCAATTTTCGTCCAACTCCCCATGTTCTTTAAGTGCTCCTCAAAGCTCCCCATACCATCTCACCCTTACGTATAGGAATTAGCCTGGAAAAATTCCTTATTGGGCTCTGACCCAACAGTTCCTAGCCTTCTCCAGGGAACAAAGATGGGGGTGAGGCTGTGATACTTGTGGGAAGAGAGAGACCAATCAGTCTCATTATCTGGCCAGATCTGGCCAGAGCCTGGCCTAGTACTAAGATAGCCTCTGTGAAGGCCTGGGCTGAGAATAGGAACCCAGAAATTTCCCCCAATTTGACCAAAACACTCCAAAGGGATTACTCTCATTACTCAGCCAGCCCCCTTCCTCAGCACATAGTGCTCTCAAATTCCATTAGGGTGGTATTCTGAGGCCCCTATAATAAGAGGAGCTGGTTACCTCCATCCCACCCTTTCCATCATGCATGCTCCAGTGCTATCTCTACCACCTGGCAGGCTCCCCAGAAGCAAAGACAAAGTCTTTTTACAGTTAGTAAATGTCTATTTGCTGGCTCAGAGCCCCTTCCCAGGCAGGACTCCTCACCTGGGCACCATGAACCAAGCTGCTAAGTGGAATATGGAAGGGAAGCCAGTAAACTTCCTCTTTGTATGTCTCTAGCACTTTAGGAGTACAAGGTATGGGGACTTTGGCTGGGAGTCCCTCCCTCAGCCCTATCCTGAGACAAGACAGAGGCTACAGGTACCAAGGACTCACTCTAGCCCTCTCCCCTGCATCCCTGCTCATTTCAACCTTTTTCAGTCCCTAAAGAAGCAATGGACTTAAAGAGCAGATCTTAGAAAAAAACCTTAACTTAGAAAGAAGTTGGAGAGGTTCCAAGGAGTGGTAACCATCAACTGCTATTCCATGGCCCCAGACCCTCCCCAAGCCAACCATCCCCCACAGTGATATACAAGGTCTATTACAACAACCTATTTGAGTTTCCCTAGGCAAGCTTTGCCCAGGAGAAGTGACGGTGCAGAATTCCCTTTATGTAGGGCTAGGATTGCAACCTGGCCTTAGAAGGTTTTGAGCAACCCTATCTAGGGCAGGGATAGTCCTTCCTTCATCCTTCATTTTGGAGATAGATACAACATGGCAGTGATGCAGAGGAAGGGTTTAACTCTGGATCCCATCCCCCAATGTGGTGTCACTAGCTTTCACAACTATATATTCCGTGGATTCAGCCAACACCCATATTGTCAGCAAATTAAAAGTTCAAGACACCTGGATCTTCAAAAGACGGGAAAAGAAATACAAAACAACAATAATAAGACCACATCGTGTCTCTGTAGCACTTTCACTTCCCACAGACTTAATCTCCTTGAACCAACTTGATTCTACTTATCCTCCCTTCTCAGGTCAGTGCAGGACAGGGGGTAGCAGAGCAAATTGTCTTCCCAGAGAGGGTATATAAAGGCCCAACATCCCCCAGCAAATTGATAGGGGGTGGAGCAGAGAAGAGCCCAGACAAAGATCATGTTGGGTCCCAGTTGAGGGGTGACTTCAGCCTCACTTGGATAGTCTCCCCCTACCCCTCCCAGGACTGCAGTGGCCATAGCCTATGGCTCTGACAGAAGTTCAGAAGGAGCCAAGGAGGAAGAGGAAGATGTTCCAGGTGAGGGGGAAGCAGAGTGAAGGACAGAGTAGGGGTGGAGAAGAGTGTGAAAGGCAGCCAGGAGCCAGCAGTGGCCCCAAACAAAAGAAGTAGTGATTGGGCCCATGGCATAATAGTTGTACTTTGTCCTGACATCCTGTCACCCCACCCCCACCCCCCCGTCATCTCCAATGTTCAGGGAAGCTCTCACCTGTGTGGGGAAGACAGTTAATCTGGAGGCCCATGGATGAAGGGACAGAATCCCCTGAGAAGAGAAACAGAGTCAGGAGAGGGTTGCTGGGTCTTGCTGTGATCTACACATTTCTCCAAGTGATTTCACTGTGATAGAAGAAGGTCTTCTCCTTCACTGTCCCCCCTGAACCCCAGGTGCCTACCAAGGCACTGATCTACAGGAGAGGCAGGGACCCAAACTTATTGAATTGAGGAGAGAGAATTGGGTTGTTTGCCTCAGGACCCTGTCTCTGGTTCTGGGTCAGTCAAATCTCTCTCTCTCTTTCTCTTTCCTCTCTGTATCACTAGATGTTTCTCTATTACTAGATCTTTGCAACAAAGCAATAAAAAGATAAAGAAAATCAAGGAGGAGGGCCTCTTTTCTCCAGTGCCAATGTCCTAGTCTCAGGAGGATCTAGGGGTTTCATTTGGGGGTAATGATAGAAAATGGTGGTCCATTGATGAAAAACTTGGACCAAAGGAAGCCAGGGAAACTAACTCTCCTAGAGAATCCAGCCAGGAAAAGGGAAGAGGAGCTGGCAAGAGAGATGGCAGGGCACAGTCACTGTTTGGGGAAGCACACCTACCCACACCACCCCAGTCATCAGCCAAGTCTCTGCCTCTCCTTCATGGGCCCTAGTTTAATCCCCTAACGAGCTGTCCCTGATGAATTGCTTTTTCCAACAGCCTCAGGTATGCCCACTTCTTGACACCCCAATCTTTTCTACACCTCAAAGTCTAACCCCCTGTTGCACCCACTGCTGTCCATCCTTTACCCCACTGTAATCTTAGAGGGAGTCCCTCTATTGGGAAGAAGTGGTAACAGCTAAGATTCCAAAGTAATATCCTGACCTGTGTCCTGCCTGAGAGTTGATCTTTGTTCCAATTTGTGAATATTTTCCAAGGTATTCCAGGCACTAGGCTCTGTGCTGATTTTACAGAAGATACAGGGCCACCTAAGTAGGACAGTGGAATGTATAGGGGATTTAGATCCAGATGGACCTAAGTCACATTCCTGCTTCTGGCACTCTTTAACTACATGGCTTTAGGCAAGTTACTTGGCTCTCCAAACTCAGCTCCCCTGCTCTGTAAAAAGACCTGCCTTGGAGAGTTGCTTAACACAGAAAAATGCACATGCAGCTACCCTAGAAGTCAAGATGAGAAAGAGGCCCAGGGAAAGGCACAAAGTGGTATGGGTATGGAAGTAAAGCAGCCAGACTGTCTGGAATGGGCATAAGGAAGGACTTCCTGCAGGAGGTGGCATGGGAACATTTATCCACAGCAATTATTATTAAACTCTGCCTGTGAGCCTTGCTTTGGGCTAGACCCTGGCACTGAGCTAGGCACCTTTGGAATGGATAGGACTACAACAAGGTAGAAGGGACTTCTTATCTGGAGACGAACCAGAAGAGCAATCTGAAAATGGGAATTCTCCAAAGGAGGCATATAGACGCTGGGAGGCAGGGACAGCTTCCTGGAGGAGGTGACACTTGAGTTGAGTCTTGATGGAAAAGCAGGAGGTTGTTCCACTTCCAAATAAGTGGCATGGAAACAGGATAGTCAGGGGAGAGTTCTGATGGCTCACCCTGCACCCTCTCAGTGGTCCTGTGAGTAAGCGGGGAAGGGGATTAGGGTTTTTCAGGAAACATTCCTAGCCAAAGCTCATAGGGACAATGCTGCTTCCTCAGGGGTGAGCTCCACACTGCTTTCCCTGCCCTCTGGGACAGTATGTCTCTGCCAGAGAATTTAAAGCAAGCAGACACTAGAGGTAGATCTAGCTCACATATTGAGCACCGCTGTTGTTTGCCCCCGGAGCAAGGGGAAGAGGGCAGTGTACACTAGCCTGTGACAAGCACACAGCCACTCAGCTGGGCCAGGACAGAAAGCAGAAAAATACTTTCTCCAGCTTTAGTTCCTCCCTGTTCCCATTAAGTACCGAGAGCTCTCCTGTCTGCCTGCCACAGACGTGTGGACACCTGGAAACAGCACTGGGCAAAAAAATCCAGTCTCCTGGATGCTGTGTGACTTCGGCCAAGTCTGTTCCTCTTTCTAGACCTCAGGCTTCTCCTAGGTAAAGCATGAGGTTACACTCCCTAAGCTCCGGGGCTCTGCGAGGTTGTAACATCTCCATCAAGCACTCCAATTGAGTGACATCTTCCAAGGAGCTAGGTATTTGCAAAGGCTCCTGGAGAGAGCAATGCTTAACTCAAAGAAATCCAGCATTAGTGGTGAAATCTGGGGCTCAGAAACATGTGAGGGAAGAGAGATGCAATTCCCAGGAACCCCTCAAATCCCATTCTATCCCCTCAAATCTCCTTCCTTTGTTACCTGGGTGACCAGAATCTCTTTTTGGGGAAGACATTGGCTTAGTGAGCCTTCATGATAAAAAGGCTCAACTTCCACTCACTCCCATTGCCCTACCCCTCTGCCCATAGAGCTTAATGGAAGAAGCTGGACAGTCTGGATTCACCACTTCCAAGCTGTGAGAATTTGGACAAGTCACTTCATCTGTCTGAGCCTTAGTTTCCTCATCTGTAAAATATAACCAAATATAAGCAAAGCTCCTGGCCTAGGGTAGACACCACAGAAATGCTACTTCCCTTTATTCTGTTCCTACCCCCTTTAGAGAGCAAACTCTTAGAGAAGGCAAATCCATTATCATCTGGCTAAAGCCAAACAGAAAGGAATAGGGAAATGGGTTTGCCCCACCCTCTCAGGAAAGAGAAAGAGAGAGAGAGATAAAAGAAAGGAAGGAAGGAAGGGAGGGAGAGAGGGAGGGCGGGAGGAAGGAAAAGAAAGAAAAGAAAGAAGGAAGGAAGGAAGGAAGGAAGGAAGGAAGGAAGGAAGGAAGGAAGGAAGGAAGGAAGGAAGGAAGGAAAGAAAGAAAGAAATCAATCACAATGCATGTCGAGGAGTGCTGGGAAATGTTGGCTTGGTTCCGGCTTTTGCCTTTCTTTGGAGCAACTATGTCACCAGGCTTTCAGTGAGTTGTCTGCAGTGCAGATTTCTTCAGAGAAATCACAGAAAAAAGAGGCAGGGACCCAAGGTGCCCCCACCTTCCAGCAAGAAGAAGTCATGACCTGGGCCCCCCAGGATAGTTCACAAAGATAAAGCCAGTTAATGATTGGCCCCCTAAGAGGGGCCACCCACACCGTCCTGCCTGCCTTCCCAGACCCAGAAGTGCAGGGCAGGGCATGGGAAGTGGAGAGACCTCCTCTCAGCTTCCAGGATCATCCTAGCCTAATACCCTTTGGATAATTGGTGATGCAGACAAATTGGTCAGAGGATATCCGTGTCAGGAGAACATCAGTGTTCCTTGGAGCCTTGGGGGTCCTCAGAGTTGAGGGAGGTGGAAGGAGTGTATAAGAGTGGGCAAACACCACATAGCCAGTTTTATCTATTTCATTTATTGGAGTTTCTTTTTTTTTTTTTTGAGACAGAGCCTCAAGCTGTCACCCTGGATAGAGTGCTGTGGCATCACAGCTCACAGCAACCTCCAATTCCTGGGCTCAAGCAAGTCTCTTGCCTCCGCCTCCCAAGTCGCTGGGACTACAGGCGCCCGCCACAACGCCTGACCAGTTTTTGGTTGCAGCCATCATTGTTGTTTGGCGGACCCAGGCTGGATTCGAACCCGCCAGCTCAGGTGTACGTGGCTGG
>CAUYRH010092122.1:0-15813 GCA_963574655.1 Perodicticus potto | reverse complement strand
TCTCTGAGAGAATGATCCGTTTTTGCTCTCCATTTCTCTTCCTCTTTGAAAGTTTGGGAACATTCGAAAGCTTTATCTTAAATGTCAGAAATCCTTTCTTTTGCTTGCTCCATTCTGTTACTGAGGGATTCTACTGTATTTTTCAGGTCTTTGAGGGCTGCAACTTCTTATCTCAATGTGTCAAAGTCTTTGGTCATTTTGTCTTTAAATTCGTTGAATTCTTGAGTCATCTTTTGGGACATCTTGTAGATTACTGTTTGAAATTCTAATTCCATCTTTTCTTCCATTCTGCTGATCTTATTTGCTATCCAGACTCTAAATTCGATTTCTGACATTTCAGCTATTTGTTTATACAAGGGATCTTGTGCTGTATCTGCCTTGTCCTTCCTTGGGCCAGTCTGTTACAATCTCTTGGTGGTCAATTACAAAGGCGCTACTGTATCTATGCATGTGAATATATTTATAAATAATCATATGCACAGTGCATCTGCTTCATAGTTCTTTTCACTGCTCTGTCGTGTCTGCAGCAGCAGCCACCTGAGTCTGAGTCTGAGGAGGGCTACCCAAGGGGGAGAAGCGGGGTTCTCAGCCACCTGCCAGGTCTTTCCAGAAGGATTGGAGCATTGAGTGGCTCTGAACCTCGGAATTGCTTATGTAAAATACAGAATGCAGGTGTCATCCCCAGGGATTTGATGCAAAGGATCTGTGCTCCAGAGTCCCAGAAAGAGTTGATATAAAAATCCTTCTAAGTGATTTAGAAATGCCACCCTGAGGTTAAGACTCCTGACAAGCGACCCTTAAAGAGCTCCCATCTCAGTCAACTAAACTACCTTTTTAGCTATTTAAAAGACCCATAACATGGGTGTAAAATTTTGCTGACATGTCTATTTATTATCCTAAATAATATGATACAAGAAATGCTGCAAATTAAATCAAAGTATTTTTGATGACTTCATCTGCAGGAGAATTTAATTAAGAAAAGAATTCTCAGTTGGATGAGTTTTAAAATCAGCCCCTATCCCCTTCCAAAGTCCCAAAGTATAGAGAGGAATTTCAAGACCTGTGGCGCACTCATAACATATGTAGTAAAATCACCTGCACAGCTGCGTCTATGAAAAGGAACAGGTGTTGCTGATTGTGCAGTAAATCAGAATAGAGGTCACATCTTACACCTGTATTTCTATGTATCCATGTAAGGGCAAATACAAATTATAAATAAGGGACTTAATTCTCTCTTTTGGAAATAAGGGAAAAGACTCTCCTGTAAACTCTTTTCTTAGAGCATTTACTTTAGAAAACTTGTCATTGTGAGCTTTTTGTCTCTTTGGAATGTAAGGCAATCCTTTTAAAAGGAAAATACAGCTTTTTCCAGTTTTAAAACTCAGAAATGTCTTCCTCAAGGAGCTAGGAATCATCTCTGCAGAAGAAAATCACTGGGGAGATACCACCTGTATCTCCTAATTTCTGAGAGTATCTCCCCAAGGTACAAAACTACCTCTCATAAAGGGGTCAGAAGTTTATTTTTCCTTTGGATAAGGCCTATTAGCCTACACAGATGTCCACCCCAATTTCCAGGATGAAGACGTGTGACAAATAGTATTGTCAAGACGTCTCACTTGAGGACTAGTTACTGCTTATCTTGAGAACACATTTGTAGTGAACTCTACCTGCTTGGCTATAGAAGAGTGAAACTCCTTTCTGTCTTTACCATCTCTTAACAAATGCCTACTATGTGTGCCACATTCAGTTTTAGCGTTCATTTAATAATAAAATTGTTTTCTTTTTCTTTTACCTTTGTAGGGAGGCTGTCTGGGTTAGGAGGAGATTTTGTTTTTACTTACATTTCCTCAACTACCATGCAACTCCCCACCTCCTGTCTGCTCCAACACAGACCAGGAACTCCATGAGGGCAGGGTCTCAGTTTTTCCTGTGGGCCTCCCCAGTGTCTCTGTGCTAACTGACACATCTAGCACACCTAGTGGGGTGTTATAAACAGGTAATAAGGAAAGACTGGATGGGTGGGTGGGTGGATGGGTGGATGGATGAGTGAATGGATGGATGGATGGATTTATGGATGGATGGGTGGGTGGATGGGTGAGTGGATGGATGGCTGGGTGGATGGGTGGATGGATGGGTGGGTGGATGGTTGAGTGGATGTATGGATCGATGGTTGGATGGTTGGAGGGCTGGCTGGTTGGATGGTTGTTTGGATGGATGTATGGATGGATGGTTGGATGGATGGATGGATGGATGGATGGATGGTGGGTGGCCAGGTGGATGGATGGATGGATGGATGGAAGGAATTAATCTATCCCCTACACTTACCCACCTAGCCACATACCTACCCACTCAGAGTGGGTAGGTATGTGGCTAGGTGGGTAAGTGTAGGGGGTAGATTAATTAATCTACATGGCCCCAGCACAGGGCTGGCAAAGAGCATGGGATGAGTTATGACTGTGTCAAAAACACTCACCCCGAGAAGGGCTTTAGGAGTTGGAGAAAGCTTGCCTGAGGTCATCTGGCAAGTCACTGGCTATGCTGAGAGTTTCCCACTGTAACAACCAAGGTACATGTCCCTCTTGACACAGAAGTACTTTCACTCCTGTGTCCTCCTTTACCCTCACAAAGGCCTGAGATTCTGCTCTTCCTTGCAGAGAAGGGACAGGCAAAAGAGACTAAGAGAGAGACAGACAGAAACTGGGACAGATATGCACTGGGGAGAGGATGAGAGCGAAACAAAGATGAAGAGAAACGGAGACCAACAGCCAAGCAGACAGACAGACAGGCAGGCGAGGCTGGGCCACAGCCGACCTGGGCTCCTCAGCTGCTGCAGCGTCTGGAAGGAGGCACCAACCAGGGGAGTGGACGGCCCAGTCTCTCCATGACTCCCTCAGGCCTGTGCTGTGTCCAATTTATTTGCACGGGCCTGAAATTTAGGAATTTCTCAGGTCTGCCAGTAAGGTGGCTGGTGTGTAGCAAACAGCAGGGTCTGGCCCAACCCCCTCCAAAGCAGTCAGCCACCGCTGCCAAAGCAAAGAGGGACAGTCAGCAGGACCAAGCTCTGGACTCCAGAGATTGAGATCAAAGCTCAAATTTGAACCCAACTCTCTTTGTGGTTGCTGGGGAATGCAAAGCCCAGGACCCTGAGTAGCAATGTTTTCATCTGCATAACAGGCCTAATCACAGCAGCCTCTCAGCAATACCAGGGGGAGACAATGTAAAGACCTTGGCACTGAAAACTACGGCCACTCAATAAATGTTTAATAAAAAAGACAAATTACTAATCCCTACTACTCGAAAGCTCTCACAGCTCCTCAAATCTGTCCATTCCTTTGCAAAGGCTGTTCCCTCTGCCAGGCATACCTTCCACCCCCTTAGCAAACTCCTATTCATTCCTAAAGACCGAGCTCAATATCCCCTCCTCTAGGAAACACTTCCTCAGAGTTCACCACTGCCTCTGTGACCTCCTGCACCTTACATATGGAATTTCTTGATCTTCAGAGTTTCCAGACAAGAAAGGTAGAAAACATGAGAGGTTTAAAGCAAACCTCTTATGGGGCAGTGGTGGCTGATTGCTTTGGGGGGCCTGACTCTGCTGTTTGCTACACACTGGGGCTGGGTTGAGGTCAGGACCACCCTCCCCCAGCCGCCACTGCTTCTCTACAACTCCCTATATTAACATGAACCACTCCAGATTGTGAATCGCTGCTGTCACTCATGCGAGAACATTCTCACATTCTGTTTGGATGGATCCACCATGTGAGATAGGGACAGGAAGAGAAATGTGCTGGCTGTGAGTGGGGGGCCTGGTATCTCTACCATCTTCTCCTGCTAAAAGTACCCCAATGTTCCTCTGGAGACCCCCCTCCTGGCCCCTGCTACATTGAGTGCTGGATGGACAATGAAAGGTCTTGAGGCCACCCCCATCCACAGTGAATAGTCAGTATGGCTGCAGGATCCAGTCCTAAGGACCCAAGCTAAAGCTCCGGGGAAGGAGGGCTGCCTGGCTCTCAGGCTGTGCGCCCACCTGAGAATGTTGCACCGTGAGGAACAGGAGCATGAGAGATGGAAACAGTCCTGACAGCACCTGATGACCCCTAGATGCAGCCATGCCTGAAGCTAGTGCCAGTGCTTTTTAGTTCCATGATATTTTTGCTTAAATTGTACTTTCTATCACCTACAATCAAAATAACCCTGACATTTGGGAAAATAAAAAAAGAATAACAACCTTCTTCTGTTCGTGGCTGACTTGACCTCAAGAATGAGTTTCTGGAGTTAGGAAACTTGGTCCTTGCAGTAGACCCTTTGTGGGGTGGCAGGCTGCTTCATCTGTCCCCATTCTTAGGGAATGGCTCCCAACATGCCCCTGGAGCCACATCAGTATCATGATTACCTGACTCATCCTGACCATGGCTGATTGGCCCAGGGAAGACATTTTAATGGAAATAAAAGAAAGCACAGCTCAGCACCCGTAGCATAATTGTTACGGCCCCAGCCACATACAACAAGGGTGGCAGGTTCGAACCCGGCCCGGGCCAGCTAAACAAATGCAACAAAAACAAAATAGCCGGGCATTGTGGCGGACACCTGTAGTCCCAACTACTTGGGAGGCTGAGGCTGGGCAATCACTTAAGCCCAAGAGTTTGAGGTTGCTGTGAGCTGTGACGCCAGAGCACTCTACCAAGGGCAACATAGTGAGACTCTGTCTGAAAAAAAAAAAAAAGCCCATCTGTGATGGAAGAAACAGCTCTGAAGCCTCCAAGCTCAGGATGGGTGCATTTCCTGCCACGTGGTGGACCGCAGAGAAAGGAAGACAGGGCATGAGGGAGTCCTGGTGGCTGCAGCTTTACCCAAGGCCAACGGGCCACTGGTCCTTCCCACAGACACAGAGAGGCTGTGGAAGGAGGCAACCAACAGGCCTACTCCGGAGCCAAGAATACAAAAGTGACTGGGAGGGCCGAGCCCAGGTCACAGTGGGCTACGTCGCCATACACTGAGGCCCAACCAGCCCCATGGGAGCCCCCAACATCTGGAGCCGAGGAGGGGTCACCCATTCCCCCACCCCATGCACAGGAAGCCATAGCCATCCCTGGGGGTGAACCTGGGCCAGGCCTGTCCTGCTGTGGGGTCACGGTGGGGCACTTCAAGGACAGCCAGCCGGCACACCAATCTTTCCATCCTTAGCAGTTCATTAAACTACAGGGTGTCCCAAAAGTCGCCCCTAAAGCTGCCATACATAGGGAAAATGGGAAATTGTGGCTAAATGTATTTTTATTTACAAAATCTTCATAACAGAATTCTACAAAATACTCCCTACGCGTTGGCCACCTCTTTGTTAAATTCTGTAGTGTGTATTTTGTAAATAAAGGTACATTTGGCTACAATTTCTCATTTTCCCTATATATGGCGACTGCAGGGGCAACTTTGGGGACACCCAGTAGTCTGTAGTCTGTTACAGTCTGGGCATATATGTCCCTCTCAGATTCCTATGTTGAGGCTCTAACCCCAGTGGAATGGTTTCAGGAGGTGGGGTTTGGATGAGGCCGTGGGAGCGGGAGGATTAACGTCCTTATCAGAGAGACCAGAGCTGTCTCCCCACACCATGTTGATCACAGCAGGCAGGAGGCACACAAAAGCTCTCACCAGGAACCAAATCCAGGGCACCTGATCCTGGGTTCTTCTAGCCTCCAGAACTGTGAAAAATAAACCTCTACTGTGCCCACTCCCCACTCTGTGGTATATTGTAATAGCAGCTGGGCCGACTACCACAGTCTCAGGCACAGAGCGGAAGTTGCCACTGCCTGAGCACAGGGGCTGGGCTGGGAGAGGACACCCCTGCTGATGTCTGCAGCCTCGTCACACAACGTGCCAAGGAGGCCCCGAGAGATGTGAGGGGTGCGATGGCCAGCCAGAGGGGCTGGGGACGGCTATGCACAGAGAAATGGATTTCAGGGACAGGAGTCAAGGACCAGTGGCCCTTGGTGAGGAACCGTCCCCCTTCCAAGTCTCTTTGAACCAAATGAGCCATTGGAGGACATCTCTGTGCAGCACAGGTGAGCACTCAACATCTCTCGGACACTTGCCAGCCATCCCGTTAACAAAGGGAAGGTGACAAGACTGACTCGTGCCAAGGCTGAGGCAGGGAACAGAAGGTACCTGGGGTTCCAAGTGCTGCTTTGTTAATGCTACATTTATTTTGATTGGTATAGCTGATGGAGGGCAAGTGGTCCCGATTTCTATCTACAGCTGTGATAAAAGCCTTCCTTAATTTAAAGCTAAGTGTCAGCAAAACAGAGGAGGATTTGTTTTTTTAAAATAACATGCTGTAAAAGTGGAGGTGGTGGGAGGAAAGGTCAGCTCACCTCATTAGAAGAGGAAGCCCACACCCACTGGCTCTCTCCGACCAGGGCACAGGTCTCCTGAAGACCATAAGGAGACAATAGCCAGCAGCCACAGGGCCCCTGAGGCGCCCATGGGTCAGACAAAGCAGTGGAATCAATTTGCTTTCAAGGCCGTGCAGGGGAAGAGATAAGGGACCCTGAAATGCTCCCCAGCACCAAGCCATGAGGATGGTTGCGTACCTTGCTCCCAAGGACTAGGGAAGCTAAGAAACTACAGAGATGAGGGGGGTCTGCAGTGACACATGTCAGAACCCAATGAGGGTATGACTAGCTGTGCCTTCGATGGGAGAGCACGTGTCAAGACCGCCCATCCCACGCCCTGACTCTCGGGGTCCCAGCCTGCCCCCTCCACACTCTTCCTCTGATACCTTCCCCAGGGTGTTCTCTCCTCACCACCCTCCCCTGGCTCCTACTGCCCTCAGGGCTACCGCTTAGTCCACAGACCACAGACCTATGGAAGCTAGGGAGGTAAGTTCAGGGGTCCTGTGAGTTCTCCACTGAAAAAAAATTTTTAATGTTGTATTTTCAAAGCCGACTCAGGACCAAGGCTAGGGCCGGGAATTCAGGCCAGGATAGGGGTGCCAGGCTAAGGAGGGAAGAACTCTGAAAGGCTTATCATACACCGATGTGCCCTGTTCACAAGGCCAAGAGCTGTCCCCCACACACATGGCTTCTCATTACCAGAAGACAGAAAAGTGACAGGAGAAATGGGCCACCATATGCAAAGATCCAGCTAACACAAACTCAGCACAGCACTTGCCTAGAGTGTACCTAAGATTCATCCTCTGGTCTTTCACACCAACCCTACTGGGGCACTGCCCCTGGGGGTCTTTACAGATGGAAAAGCTGAGCTGGGAGAGAAACTCCATGCCTCCCTCATGCCTGGCTGGGTCCCTGTCATACTTTAGAGGCCTCTCCCCCAGCTCAGACCATTCCTGGGCACCAAGTGTCAGCAGAGCTCAGAGGACCATCCCGGATTCACAGATGAGCAAACTACAGCCCAACAAGGTGAGAGGTAGGGGACAGCAGGATCTGCTGAGGCCAAGGCCTCCCCTGGCACAGGGCGCTCGCTGCCTATCCACTCTCTCCCGGCCGGGGCAGGTGGGCGGCACCACTTCCTCGCCAGCCACCTACAATACAGCCCCTCAGAAAAGCCGGGCTCCCCACCCTTGAGGAAGGAAATAACCTTTCTCCAAACCAGCCTTTCTTTCCAACAAGCTCCATATATGAGAAGAGAAAGAGGCATTTTTGCAACGTTTCCAAATTCCAGTAACTCTGAGGACAATGGTGCAAAATGACGCATGGCTTGACCTAAGAGAGGCCTTGGGAAAGGACGTGCCCAAAGGAGGTGAATTAACAATGTGGGTGTGCTGGCAGGCCCCGTAATCGAGGGCGCTTGCCAGAGCAGAACCTGGAGGTGGACAGAGCTGGCTCTGGTCCCAGGCCTTCCTCCTCTCACTCTGTGACTGCATTGAGGCACATGCCTCTCCGAGCCTCAGTTTCCCTGCCCTGTCCCCTTCACAGGCCTCCTGCCTGCCATCTTGCCCCTAGTTGTTCCCATGGCTTCTGTGTTCTAAAGAGGATGGCACCAACAGAGCGTTTCAGAACTGCCTGTGCAGGTGTGTCTGGGGCCTTTGGTGTGGCCTTAGGCAGGACCCTGTGTCTGGTCACCAGCCCTTGGCACAGGGCCACACTGGGGGCTACTGAGCCCATGGCCCTGAACATAATCCCAGGCATGCAATTCAGGGGCTGCTAACCCAGCAACCCCAACTCCACCAAGCCCTGAGCTGCTCCCCCACAATACCCAGCAGGGTTCCTAACCCTCCCAGGCTGAAGCTGAGAATCCACTACTCCCCACTCCCCCTAAGGCCCAGCTGTAGGGCCCAGGCTGCTGGGCTCAGAATCAGATTCTGGTCTATCAGGAAGACAGCGCTCTGCAGCCCGGAGTCCAGAGGGAGCCCAAGGAGGCAGAGCTGTCTGCACCCACATGGCCACCTGGACAGCCCACACTCAGGGTTCCTGGGGAGGGTAAGGGATGACTGAGGGCTGCTAAGGGCTAGAGATGAAGCTCGGTGTTCCTGTCCACCATCGGGTGGGACTCTCAGCCTTTCCCTGGCCTCCCCTCTTTCTCTCACTCCATTTCCAGTCCATAGAGAAGTCCCGGCAGCCCCACCTTCAAAATAAGTCCAGATCTAACTGCTTCCAACCTCCCGTCCTGCCAGCAGTCTAATCTGAGCACCAGCTTCTCTCCCCTGGATGTTGCTGTGGGACACTTGGTGCCACCCTCCAGCTTGAGCTGTGGGGGAGGCTTCCCAGACCGGAGTTCCCAGCAGCAACTTAACATACCCGGGGCCAGCCCCAACCCCTTCCCTGGCCACCCAGCTCCTCCAGCCCCCTCACCCATGGGGGTCCTGTCCTCCAGCTGTGCACAGTCATTTGCACCTGCTGTGCTCTCTGTCTTAATGTCCCCTCCCTCAGCAATGCTACCACAACTGTCACTGTACCTGAGACAGACCAAACTGCAGTCCCTGTCCTGCACCAGCCTTCCCCGCCCTCCTCACACACACGGTCAGCACAGGACATGACAGTGAGCATCAGTCTCTCTCCCATCTGTGTCCCCCAAGCAAGCTCTGTGTGGGCAGAGGACACTGACGTGGTCACTGCTTTACCCCCAGCACTCAGCAGACACTTAGTTAATATCTGCTGAACGAAGGCAAGTGTGCTCTCCTTTCCCCTTTCCAACAGCCAGGGAGGTAGAGAGTGTGACACCCATTTTACAGAGGAAGAAACTGAGGCTCAGAGAGATGACTCACTGGCCCCATGGGTATGTGAGTAGCAAAGCCGGGTTACGAACCTTGTAGAATGCCAAAGGGGAACTTACCTGCACCCAGCTGTTCCCTGTCCCCCAGGGCCTGGACCTGTCACTAAATTCCAGGTCAGCAGAGCAGGCAGAAAACAGACTCAAGACAGAGTGTTTTTTGTTTTCTGGGGTTTTTTTATTTTTTGAGACAGAGTCTCACTTTGTCACCCTTGATAGAGTGGCCTGGAGTCATAGCTCACAGCAAACTCCAACTTTTGCTCTCAAGAGATTCTCTTGCCTCAGCCTCTCAGGTAGGTGGGACTGTAGGCAGCCGCCACAACGTCCAGCTATTTTTAGAGGTCTCACTCTGGCTCAGGCTGGTCTCAAACCTGTGAGCTCAGGCAATCCACCCACCATGGCCTCCCAGAGTGCTGGGATTACAGGCGCAAGCCACCAGGACTTCAAGATAGAATGTTAAAGGTGGTGATGCCCAACCCAGGAAGTGTCCGTAAGTCAAACCACTAGAAGGAAAAACACCCACAGGTAAAGAGGTGAAGGAAAAGGGGGAGAGAGTCTTTTGTCTCTTGGCCAAACTTTGCAAAAAGTGACTTTAGTACCATATAATTTTAATCACAGTGGAAAATTTCACACGCCATGCCAGGAAGAAGTCTGTTCAAAAACGAGGTCAGTTAACACAGGGTATTATTCTGAAACCATCTTAAACACTTTCACTTGAAACTCACAAATGAACATTCACCCACCAATTGCTTTTTCATTTCATTCCATATAGACAGGCCATACAGTGACATGGCTCAAAACCCAGAGAATATAGCAAGCACACAGTAGGAAGCCTCACCTCTCCTTGTACCGTTGTCCCACCAAGCCCAGGTGACGGACGACAGGTAACCACTGAAACTAGCTCTCGGTTTGTATATGCACATATGAACAAATAAGAATTTACATTTATTTTACACCAGAGGTATCACTTTGCACACCACCCAGCACCTGTTCTCTCCTCTTACAGCGATTCTCAACCTGTGGTTTACAATCCCTTTGTAACAATGAAAATACATCCTGTATATCAGATATTTACATTATGATTCATAACAGTAGCAAAATTACAGTTATGAAGTAGCAACGAAAATAATTGTATGGTTGGGGGTCACCACAACTTGAGGAACTGTATTAAAGGGTCGCAGCATTAGGAAGATTGAGAACCACTGTAACGGATCTTGAAGATCTTGCCGTAGAGAGCGTCCTCATTGTTCACAGTTGCACAGTGCTCCCCTGGAAGCATATCTATCCGGCCAGCATGCATTGCCTGGATCTCAAGGTCTGCCATCAGGTTGGTCTCCCCACTGGTCTGTCGTTTCTCAAGGCAAAACATGCCCCTGGCACAGGGCTGGCAGGGCATTGGCTCTTGTGAGTGGTAAGCAGGCAGCTGGGCTCTGCCAACACCCCTCTCAGAGGCACAAGGCCTCTTGATCTGGCAGCTAGGGAGGGTGTCTTACAGGAGAAAGCAGACCTCACTGCTCCCTGGCTTTCAAACTTCCCTGCCCCACCCCTCTCCCTCATTCTCCCCTCTCTTGCCAGTTCTAGCCTCCTTCCTATTTCTGGCCCTCACACACCAAGTAGATCCCCACCACCAGGGCCCTTTGCACTAGGTATTCCCCCTTGCCACTCCTGACATAGCTCAGAAATCCCCTCCTTAAAGGGATTCTCCTGCCCCACTGGGTGTCGCTACCTGCCTGGCTATACATCCTTTATAACGTAATTCTTCATTCAATTCACTTGTTGATTGGCCTACCCCTCCTCACCTCTCCAAGTAACTGCACAGGAGCAAAGACGGTGTCCAGGCTTATTCTGAGCATGAGCTACTTGGACCACTCTCAGCCCCAGATGGCCAAACAACTCCCACATCAGCCCAGGAGAGCCAAGCCGCCAGCAGCAGCCCATGCCCGATGTAGCTGCTCCTGATGCCCCCGCCCCCCAGGTTGGCAGAGTACTGCACCCAGAATCCTGTCCCAGGCTGGAACTGCATCCCAGGGAAAGGCTGTCAGCAAGGGAAGGCCACGCAGGATTCAGAAAGCCAAAGAGGTGGGCCATGCCTCCTGCACGAAACTCCCAGAACTCCATGCTCACCAGAAAACCATGAGCACTGGAAAACCATCAGAAGCACCCACTTTACAGAAGGGGAGACTGAGACCCAGAGAAGGGAGGGACAGCCTAAGGGCACACAGCAGCCAGCCCCAAGCTTTCTGTGCGACCTCATGCAGCCAGGCCCAGTACTTCCTCCCCAGCAGAAAAGACAACAAAAAAGCTATAGTCTGCCTCTCCAGGAGGTCCAAGAAAGAGGCCAGGGCTGCCCGCCACCCCCAAGTCCCAAGTGCCACTTGTAGGCAACAAACATCCAGGAGCCCACACGTCACAGGGACATTTAATGTACATGAGTTCAGCCACCTCCAGACAGGAGACAAAAGAGCACCCAGCCACAGGAACTGGGACTCAGAACAGTGCAGCGGCTGCCCACCCATGCCACCCACTCAGCAGCTGAAGGAGCCCAGGCTGGGACCGACTACAAGACCAGACAATTACCAAACAATTAAGCTTGTGAACTCACCCTGGGAAAAGTGCTGCGTACCTTTACGGCTGAATATCACTACTCACTACAGTCACCTTCAAAGTGACTTCGAAGATAGTCGCTGACGCCAACACCTAGTCCACCCTTCAAAACACTTTTTCTAGGACGAGTTCTCGAACTTAATTGTTGGACCTCATATGCCTCGGCCTGACTGCAGAGTCCCCAGATCCCACTCTGTGTGGTAACTTCACAACTAGGAGTTTAAAGAGAAAATGCCCCCTGGTGGTCCTGGGGACACAGTGAATGTGGCCATGAAGACTCAGAAGTCCTGCCTCCGGGTGTACCGCCTATGAAAAGGATCCTTAACGGTAGGCCCGCACCACCTTCACTTTAGGCCCTGAATTTAGCTCCACCCTGCCCCTCACAGAGAACAGTTAGCTTACTCAGTCATGCCTGGGCACTTACTGTGCTCCTACTGTATGTCAGATAGGAGTGGGAGAAGGGAATTCTCTCCAAGGCCAATGTGAGTCCTTCCTCTGATGAGAGAGGGCAGGAGCTTTCTTGAAACAGAAAATCCGGGACTGGAACCCCAGACCTCCCACTCGCTAGCTGGGAGCCCTTTCCAGCCTTCCTTCCCCCACCTGCAAGATGGGCAAAAATCCTGCCTTGAAGGATGGGTGTCTAGACCGACTGGGAGAACATCATCTGGCATGAGCCCTGCCTTCCTCCAGGGGGACATCAGGCCACTGTCCCAGTAGAAAGTACTTGCCATCACTACCAAGCTGTCCTGCGGTCCAGGCCCCTGGGTACCACTCACTGCTGCAATGACTAAGGCCTTGAGTGGTCCAACACTCGCCTGAGGCTTCCCCAGCCATGGGTGCCACCCTTGAGGAGAGCAATGAAGCAAAAACAGCCCAATTTGCTCGGCAAACATGGCCAGCATAGAGGCCTCTGCAGGCTGGGCAGGAGCAAGGGGCAGCAGGCGGGCAGCACTGGCAGACCCCAGACTGCCAGAATTTGTGCTTTTTCAAGAGAAGTCGGAAATCCGGACTTTTGTATGAAAACTGCCAATTGGTAAATGCTGGCAGCTAATTAATTTTTTAAAATAATACTAACATGGTAAGAGCCAAACAAAACATGCAAGGCCAACCACAGCCTCGGCTGGCAGAGTAAGATTCTTTGACTTCATCCCCTGCTCACTCCCCCATCACAGCTCTGATGCATGAGGGGAGGACAGGAGGTCGGGGGGCACCCAGGGCAACAGTTCCCCATATCTCCCCTCCCCCCATGGGAGGCTTTACCCCACTTTGCATATGGGGACAGTGGTGCCCAGAGCCCCAGTCACTCAGCCACAAACACACCCACTCTGTGCCAGGCCCCAGAGAACACTGCCCAGCTGCCGTACACTTATCGGGGTTCCCTCCAAGACCAACATTCTTCTTCAGGGGGGTTCGGGGTAGGCACAAGCCAAACCGTCCACTTTCCTTTTCCTCTTTTTGGCCTGTCACAGCGACACCTGCTGGCCCAGACAAGCTTTGGCTGGGCCCAAGAGGCCATCACACAGCTGAGGTGGGTGAGATCTTGTCACAGTCAAGAGTGGAGGGGAAGGTATCCCTACATGGCAGGTTGGGGAAGGGGGAGGGAAGAGGATGCAGAGGGTAGAGAGGAATGAGGCCCCCTGTTGAGGCTGAGCCCCCCAACCCCATGCTCTCCACGGCCACCCCAGCCCCACAGTTGGCCAAGAGCAACCCCTGCCTCCAGCCACCACCCGCACGGCTTCAGCTTCTAATCCCCCTCAGACAGCGTGGTGGATGGCACAGGCACTGGGGCTGTGAAGTCCTAGGCGTCTGTGACAGTGTGTGGGAGACTCACAGGTGAGTGCCACTCCCAGAGTGGGACTGTTTGTGACTTTATGTGAGGGACACATGAGGACATGTAATGGAGATATGTATGTGACTGCCACCCCTGTATGATAGACGTATATGCCTGAGTGTCAGGGGGCATAACAGAGACGGCACTGCACGTCTGAGAGGTCCCTGTGCTTGTGAGTCTGAGGCATGGAGGCGCCAAAGGGACGTGTCCAGGAGGTGAGTGTGAGGAACCCCAGGGAGAGATTCTGGACTGGGGGTGGGGATGAGCCCGGATGGGAGAGGGGAAAACGAGCAACCCAAATAGAGCGCAACTATCGCGGAGTGCAGGAACTCCTGCTGGAGTGCGGTGGTGTGACTGGTGGGGGCAGGACAGGACAGGGGTGGTGCCAGACCCAGAGGCCCCAGTCATCCAACTAGGCGATGGTGACCCGGCCTCTGCGTCAGAGGGACAGTGGGACCCTGGGGGGATTAGCAGCGGGAAAAGGGGTGATGACCGGCGGGACCTGGACCCGGGAGCTTGGGGAACCCATCTCCAGGAAAGAGGAGGAACTAGGGTGGCAGGACCCGCTCGCAAACCCTCCCAGCTCCCACCCTAAGCCGGCCTCAGTGTCCACATCTGTACAATGGGGCGCGGCGCTCAGGGAAAGGCCCCGCCCTGACCTGGACCGGCCGGCGGCACGGATGGAAGCGTGGGCAGCTCGCGGGGCGCGCCCGGGTCGGCGGAGCCCGCAGAGCGTCCCAGAGCCCCCAGCCTTGCGCGGGAAGTGGCGGGCAGGCGGGGCGCGGCGCAGGCTGGAGATGCAGACCCAGGCGGGAGGTTTCCCTGTGCACTCACCGCGGTGACTCCGCGCAGCGTCCGTCCGTCGGTGGGTCAGCGGGTAGGTCCGCCCGGCAGCCTGCGCCTCGAGAGCCCGGGCGCCCCCAGGCTGTGTGCGGAGCGCGGCGGGGCGGAGGCGCGGAGGGGCGGGCCGGGCCGGCGGGCCCCCTCCCCTGACTCCGCCTTCGCCTCCGGGGCGGGGTCTCGGTCGCCCGCCGGGAGGGGGCCCAGCCCGGCAGAGCAGGGCAGAGGGGCCTCCCTGCGCGTGCATTGCGGAGCCCCCTCTCCCCCACCCAAAACCGTGAGCTCCAGATCCGGCACCGCTGCCCATGGGCTTGGGGGCTTTGGCCGGGCCTCCCCCACTCGCCCGAACCTCCCTGTCCCCTCGTGGAAGATAAACCCTGCAACTTTGGACATATTATGAGGGCCTGCAGGGCAGGGGCAGGAAACTACCGAGGAAAGAAGGCGGCCTGTCAGAGGCCAGATAATCCCCCCACACGCAAACACCTACTACCCTGGGGGTTCCCACGCTGCCCAGCCTCCTTGCACACGCACGGCTAATGCAGGCCTGGACCCCGACACAAGACGGCAAGACAAAAGTCCCTTCCCTAGGACCACCTTAGGGTTCCAAAGCCAGCCAGGCCCCAGCAGAGGCAGGCTCTGGGAATTCTGTCCTTCCATCTCTATCCGCCTGACTGCCTTTGCTTTTTTGCTTTTCCATCTGAGTCTTTTATGCACATGGTGTAAAATTCACCTTTTTAACTTTGTTAAAGTATGCATACAATTGGATGGTATTTAGCATATCCAGTTTTCTCTTTTCTTATCTTAGTGTCTCTCTCTCTCTCTCTCTCTCTCTCTCTCTCTGTCACTGTAATTTGATCTGTGTCTTTTGACTTCTCATTCAGATGGTCCCTGTCCTGTCTCTCTTAGGTCGTCTCTCACTCTTCCCCAAAACTGTCTCTCTCTGTCTAGATCTCTTTCTGTGTTTCCAGCTCTGGGTTTGTTTGTTTGTTTGTTTAGACAAGGTCTAGCTCTGTCACCCTGGCTAGACTGCAATGGTGTCATCATAGCTCACTGAAACCTCAAACTCCGGCTTGGCGCCTATGGCTCAACGGGCTAAGGCGCCAGCCACATACACCTGAGCTGGCAGGTTCGAATCCAGCCCGGGCCGCCAAACAACAATGACGGCTGCAACCAAAAAGTGGCCGGGCGTTGTGGTGGGCGCCTGTAGTCCCAGCTACTTGGGAGGCGGAGGCAAGAGACTCGCTTGAGCCCAGGAATTGGAGGTTGCTGTGAGCTGTGATGCCACAGCACTCTATCCAGGGTGACAGCTTGAGGCTCTG
>CAUYRH010092121.1:0-15232 GCA_963574655.1 Perodicticus potto | reverse complement strand
ACCAAACACTCAAAGAGGCAGACAAATGGAGAGCAAAAACTGATCATTCCCTGAGAGAGTTGTGAGATCACTCCAAAAGATCAAATATTCATCTTACAGAAATTCCTGAAGGAGAAGTGGATGGTCCTAAAGGTACAGATGTTCTACTCTAAGAGATTTTGGAGGAGAATTTCCCAAGCATTGCAAGAGATACAGAACTTCAGATAGCAGACAGTTTCAGAAGCCCAGCAAGACTCAACCAAATAAAGCATCTCTTAGACACATTGTTATTAACTTTGCCAAAGGTAAGACAAAGGAGAAAATTCTGCAAGCAGCCAGACATAAGGAAAGCATCACCTACAAAGGGAGAAGTATCAGAATGATACTTCTGCAGATCTCTCCGCTGAAATGTTTCAAGCCAGAAGAAGATGGTCATCGACCTTTGATCTCTTAAAACATCTCTCAGCCCACAATCCTGTATCCAGCTAAACTGAGTTTCATTTGTGATGGAGAAATCAAATACTTTAATGACATAGACACGTTGAAGAAATTTGCCATAACTAAACCAACTCTCCAGGATATTCTCAGACCCATCCTCTACAATAACTAGCACCATGCTCTACCTCCAAAGTAAACTCACCTGGAAATTTTTGAACAAAACCCAACTTCCACAGTGGTGAAAGGTTTAAAAATGTCCATGGGCCATCCGAAAATCATGACACCCAAAACACAACTAGGCTTATCAATTCTCTCAATTAATGTGAATGGTTTAAATTGTTCTCTAAAGAGGCATAGGTTGGCTGACTGGATACATAAAATCAGACTGGATATCTGCTGTATACAAGAATTTCACCTTACCTTAAAGGATAAAAATAGACTCAGGGTGAAGGGATGGACTTGTATAATACAGGCAAATGGAAACCAGAAAAAAGTAGTGGTTGCAATTTTAGTAGCAGATAAAATTGGCTTTAAAACAACAAAGATAAAGAAAGATAAGGAAGGTCACTACATATTTGTCAACAGAAACACTCAACATGAAGAGATTTCAATAATTAACATTTATGCACCCTACCAGAATGCTCCTCAATTCACAAAGCAGACCCTAATGGATATGAAAAACTTGATATCTTCCTGCACTATAACAGTTGGATTTTTTAACATCCCTTTAACAGTTTTGGATAGATCCTCCAAGAATAAACTAAAGAAAGAAATATTAGACTTAAACCTGACCCTAGAACAAATGGACGTTATAGACCTCTACAGAACATTTCACCCTAATAAAAGTGAAAATACATTCTTCTCAGCAGCCTACAGGTCATCTTACAAAATAGATCATATCCTAGGACACAAGTCTAACCTCAGCAAATTTAAAAGTGTAGAAATTATTCCTTGTATTTTCTTGGACCACTATGGAATAAAGTTGAACTCAACAGCAACAGGAATCTTCATACTCAAACAAAGTCATGGAAACTAAATAATCTTACGCTGAATGATAGTTGGGTCAAAGATGAGAAGGAAATTAAGAAGGAAATCGCCAATTTTTTAGAACAAAATGATAGCAAAGACACAAATTATCAAAATCTGTGGGATACTGCAAAGGCAGTCCTAAGAGGGAAATTGATAGCACTGCAAGCCTTCATCAAGAAAACAGAAAGAGAGGAAGCCAACAACTTAAAGGATCATCTCAAGCAACTTGAAAAGGAAGAACATTCCAACCCAAAACCCAGCAGAAGAAAATAAATAACTGAAATTAGGGCAGAATTAAATGAAATTGAAAAACAAAAGAATCATTCAGAAGATCAACAAAACAAAAAATTGGTTTTTTGAAAAGATTAACAAAATTGATAAACCTTTGGCCAACCTAAACAGAGATAGAAAAGTAAAATCTCTAATATTGTCTATCAGAAATGATAAAGGAGAAATAACAACAGACATTTCAGAAATTCAAAAAATCCTCAATGATTACTACAAAAATCTCTATTCCCAGAAATATGAAAATTTGAAGGAAATGGACCAATACCCGGAAGCACACCACCTTCCTAGACTCAACCAGAAAGAATTAGAAATCTTGAATTGACCAATATCAATCACTGAAATAGTATCAACAATATGAAATCTCCCCCCCGCCAAAAAAAGTCCAAATGTCAGATGGCTTCACATCCAAATTCTATCAAACCTTTGAGGAGGAACTAGTACCTATATTATACAACCTCTTCCAAAGCATAGAAAAAGAAGGAACTTCCCAACACATTCTATGAAGCAAATATCACGCTGATACCCCAAACATGAAAGGATCCAAGAAAGAAAGAAAATTATACACCAATATCATTAATGAATATCAATGTAAAAATATTCAACAAAATCTTAGCAAATAGAATTCAACACATCAAGAAAATTATACACCATGATCAAGTTGGTTTTATTCCAGGATTAAAGGGTTGGTTCAACATACGCAAATCTATAAATATAATACATCACATCAATTTAAAAAAAAAAAAACAACAAAGACCATATGACTCAATTGACACAGAAAAAGCCTTTGATAGTATCCAGCATCCTTTCATGATCAGAACACTTAAGAAAATAGGCATAGAAGGGACATTTCTTAAACTGACAGAGGCCATCTATAGCAAACCCACAGCCAATATTACATTGAATGGTGTAAAATTGAAAATATTTCCACTCAGATCAGGAATGAGGCAAGGATGCCCACTGTCTCCACTGCTATTCATCATAGTAATGGAAGTCTTAGCCATTGCAATCAGGCAAGAGAAAGGTATCCAAATAGGGTCAGAAGAGATCAAACTCTCACTCATTGCTGGTGATACGATTCTATATCTGGAAAATTCCAGGGACTCAACTTCAAAACTCTTAGAAGTGACCAAGGAATACAGCCGTGTCTGAGGATACAAAATGGATACTTACAAGTCAGTAGCTTTTATATATACCAACAATAGACAAGCTGAAAATATAGTCAAGGGCTATAGCAACTTATATAACAGAGTACGTAGCAACTTATGTAACAGGATATGTAGCAGCTTAGGTAACAACATATTTAGTGACCTATGTAGCAACCTATGCAGCAAGATGTGTAAGAACCTGGACAGCAGGCTTGTAGAGACAAAGTAATAGTTTTTGAAACATATAAGCAATCTCTAGACTTTAAAGAATAGACCTTGGAAGTTGAATATTGATCAGCTATGGAATTCCAGTGTGGGGGTTGGGCTCTGGGGAGGGGACCTTATTATACTCAATAAATAGCAGCTGCAGAGGTTGCTGGGGTCTTTTCCCCAACATACATGGGGAGACCCACCTCCTGAAAATTTTTAGCTTACAACCCATTGTCTGGCCTGCTACCTTAGTGATGGCACCAACACTCTGTTCCTTTTCCAATAGTGCCAAAGAAGATGAAATTTCTGGGAATTTACCTAACAATGGATTTGAAAGATCTCTATAAAGAGAACTATGAAACTCTGAGAAAAGAAATAGCTGAAGATGTTAACATGGAAAAACAAATGGAAAAACATACCATGCTTATGTCTGAGAATAATCAACCATGTTAAAATGTTCATACTACCCAAAGCAATCTACAGATTTAATGCAATCCCTATTAAAGCACCATTCTCATACTTTAAAGAACTTAAAAAATAGTACTTCATTTTATATGGAATCAGAAAAAACCTCGAATAGCAAAAATATTACTCAGAAATAAGAACAAATCAGGAAGTATCACATTACCAGACTTCCGGCTATAATTTAAATCTATAGTGATCAAAATAGCATGGTACTGGTATAAAAACGGAGCAGTAGATTTATGGAACAGAATAGAGAACCAAGAGATGAACCCAGCTACTTATTATCATTTGATCTTTGACAAGCCTATCAAAAATATTCAGTGGGGGGAAGACTCCGTATTTAATAAATGGTGCTGGGTGAACTGGCTGGCAACCTGTAGAAGACTGAAAGTGGACCCCCACCTTTCACCATTAACAAACATTGATTCTCACTGGATAAAAGATTAAACTTTAGATCTTAAGAAACTATAAAAATACTAGAAGAGAGAGCATGGAAAACATTTGAAGAAATTGGCTGGAGAGCATATTTTATGAGGAGTACTCCCTCAGGCAATTGAAGCAACTCCAAAAATACATTACTGGGATCTGATAAAATTAAAAAGCTTTTGCACAGCCAAGAGCACAGTAAGTAAAGCAAACCAACAACCTTTGGAATGGGAGATGATTTTTGCAGGTTATGCTTCTGACAAAAGTCTGATAACTAGAATCTACAAAGAACTCAAACTAATCAATAAGAAAAGAGTAAATAACCCCATTTCTATGTGGGCAAGAGACTTGAACAGAAACTTCTCTGAAGACAGGCTCATGGCCTACAAACACATGAAAAAATGCTCATCATCTTTAATAATGAAAATCAAAACCACTTCGAGATATCTAACTCCAATAACATTAGCCCACATCACAAAATCCCCAAACTACAGATGTTGGCGTGGATGCAGAGAGAAGGGAACACTTCTAGTGGGAATGCAAGCTAATACAACTTTTTTGGAAAGAAGTTTGGAGAGCACTCAAGTAACTAAATGTAGACCTACCATTCGATCCTGTAATTCCTCTACTAGGTATATACCCAAATGATCAAAAATTATTTTACAACAAAGACATTTGCACCAAAATGTTTATTGCAGCCCAATTCATAATATCCAAGACATGGAAACAGCCCAAGTGCCAAATGACCCATGAATGGACTAACAAATCGTGATATATGTACACCATGGAATATTATGCAACCATAAAAAAGGATGGCGACTTCACATCTTTTATGTTTACCTGGATGGAGATGGAACATATTCTTCTTAGTAAAGTATCTCAAAAATGGAAGAAAAATATCCAATGTACTCAATACTACTATGAAATCAATATATAATCACCTATACACTCATGTGAATGGCAAAACATGACTATACCCAGAAAGTAGAGGGGAAGAGCAGAGAGAGGGGATGGGAGTGGGTGTATAGGAGGAGGGAGGGTATTTGAGGGGACCTCACCTAATGTTCATGATGCAATCGTACATTTCAAAACTATTAAGAAATGAGTATAATTTTGATGGATGTGTTACTTAGTTCAATATAAGCATTTCACATTGTATATCAAAGCAGTACTCTGAACCCCTTAAATGCATCAATGTACAAAGTTATGATTTAATAAAAAACAATAATAATAAAATGTTGACCATCCATAACAGAAAAAGAAAAAGACAGAGTCATGACAAATGAATTAAAAAGAATTTTAAAAGGAAAAATTGTACACTGGCCAAATCTGGGACAATGTGAGAATTACAATGATTAATGATACTAACATCTTATAACACATTATGGGAAAAATAACTTATTAGTCCTACTGGTACTAAAGAAAAAGAGATACAAGAAAGCTCCTTCTTATAACGGAATGCCAACTAATAAATACAAAAAGATTGACAGCGTTAGAAACAACCATTTCTTTCAACATCATGACAGTATTTGATCCAGGCAGGAATCATCAGTATATGATAAAACTATTATATATTGGCAAGAAATAGACTGTTTATACAAACTGTATTACTTAATAGCAAAAAGCATTTTGACTCGATGGTGGCATACACTACCTCTACTGTCAGTGTTGTCACTAGACTTGGGGCAAACTGGCTCCTGGGCCCCCGATATGATGGACTTATACTAATTTCAAAATGTATAACCTCAATCCATCCATGAGGAAACATAAAAATCCAAAATAAGAGACATTGTACATGTTGCAAAAAATGTCAGTGTCTTGTAAAAGTCAAGGAAAGGCTGAAAACTTTTAGATTAAAGCAGTCTAACATGACATGACAACCAAAGGCTTTACGTGGTGCTGGACTGGATCCTTGGCAGGAACAAAGAAATGGTTGCAAAGAGCATTATTGGAACAATTAGTGAAATTTGAACACGGACTATATATTACATAATAGTGTTGTACTGACATTAAAAAAATAATGACTCTAATAATTGTAACTATGTAAGAGATGAACTTCTTAGAAAGGATTTAGAACTAACGGGTCATCATGTTTGCAACTTATATTCCAGTGAATTGTAAATAATGATAGTAATAAGAGTGGCAACCATGAGCATGTTTACACATATAAATACACTCACATACACATCCATATGCCTACATGCATGTATAGAGAGGGGAGGAAAGAGAAATAGAGAGAAAACACATAAATGTGCTAAAATGTTACCAGATGCTGAGTATTTAGGAATTCCTTACAATATTCCTACAAGTTTTTTCAAGTTTCAATTTTTTCAAAATTAAAAGTTAATTTTTCTTTAAAATAGCATCTTTGACATAGTTTTTTATTTCTCATTCAAGCTATATATTTTTTTCTTTTTCTGTTCATGCAAGCCAGTATGTTTGCATAGATCTGAGACTACATTCTCAGCCATATTCTCTCTTGATGGCCACTTTCCTCTTAGAAACTGTGGAAACAGAAATGAGAAATCCCATTTTCTAATCAAGCCTATCTGCTTGCTAGTGCAGATTATTCCCTGGTGTATCATTTTTACTGCTATTTTGAGTTCATTCTTAGAAGTCTCAAATGCATGGGATTGGAATTCCACCACTTCCCCTAAGAGGTATCTTCTGCTGAGGCCCATTTACTGAAATAGAGATCATTCTTAAATGGTTCCTTAGTTGTGTTACCAATTACATAGCAGAACTGTCCCATTCAGGAAGAAAATACTTATTTCTAATGGTCTGTACAATAACTTCCTTTAGTTATTAACCTTTAGCTTCTTTGTAGGGAAATTCAAGAAATGCATCTGCGATAAATTGCTGCGTGTAAGTGTATATGTGTTCACTGGTCAGTTTTCTGTTCCTCTCTATCCCTGGGCCTGTCCCTAGAACCTGGGACAATGTCCAAGTTCTGATACCAAACCATTCAAATGGAAATCACTTTTCTGAGAAAACACGTCCTGGTTTCTTCTTTGTTACTCAGTGATTTTGACCTTTGAACTATAGGTTCATACAACCTAAATGGTTTACTCACTCCCTGACCTATAATCTGTCCACCTACTATGACACCTCATCAAATATTTTGGGATCTCTCTTTAGTTGCCTATTAATTTAAATGTTTGAAATAATTTATAGAATACTAACTAACTTTTCCGAAGCACTACACAGGCAATAAACTTTTAAAGCAAGGTTTATTTCTAGCAATGTTGAAAAAGCTTTATTTCTTAGGATTCAGAGCAAAACCTAGTTAATCTTGGTCCCACGTAAAATACACAGGCACACAAGGCATGTATCTTTAGTCCTCTCTTTTTGGGACATATTTCTGCCTAAACACTTGTTCCTTTGCCAACTAACTGTTATAGAATTCTGTGAGTAATATCTGTATCACTTTGGAAAAAGGAAGTTGGCTCACAGAGATTTCATTCCACACAGACGCTGCTGGGAACCAACATTCTAATGTTCCTGCTAATAGTACTTGATTACTATAGAAGAGAATGCCAGAGTCTCATTTTTCTTAGAATGTACTTTTAACTTCCAGAAACATTAGAATGCCTATTTCTTCTTTCACTTCTAATGCTGTCCAAGTTTGTAATCACCTGTCCGATATCAGTAACTAGAGCAGTTTTGCAGTACTTTTGGCTAAAACCAAAAACCAGAAATGCTGAAAATCTCAAGAGAAAAATCTGTTTACACAGAATCTTTTAGAATAAAGAAATCTGAGTGAATTCGGCCACATGATGTGACTACTAAGAACCATTCAATGCAATGGCAGAGATCAAAGTGCAGTTAGAGTGGACTGAAGAGATTCCGGGAAGCAAGGAAGTAGGGAGGAAGGCTACAAGGCAAGGTGTTCCAGGAGTCTCATGGTAATGGGAACAAACTCGGCAGCTATGTTTTTAAATAGCTTGTTCCAAACTCTTCAAAGTGAATGTGTGTATGTATAAGAATATATGAAAACTTATACATATACATACATGGTCTGACAAGTTCACAAACTCATCCAAGAAAAAATACCACATAACTCATGGCTGAATATCACTTACGTCACCTACAAAGTTCTTCCTTTAGGAAGCTGTGTACTGACACCAGCGCCTAGCCCCCGCCAAAGCAATCTTGGATAAGAGTGATGCAAGAGCAAAGAGGTGGTATTTTACCAGAGAACTAAGCAATATATTGTTTACTTAACGTACCTGCCAATCTCCTGCCTAAAGCCACCAAGGTCACAATCGGAAGACACTTTTCCAACCACCCTACTCTCATCTCTCTTTTCTTGCTAAAAACTCTCAGGGCAAAATAAAAGGCTCTTTTTTCCCTATTACTATATTCTATTTTTCTTCTTTCTGGTTGTAGCTAGAACTTAATAGTAGATGGGGTCTCTCCTTCAACTGAGGACAAACTGTACCAGCTGAGCTGAGTCACTTGGCCTCAGGTGGAATCAGGAAAATTTTATCTCAAGATGAAAGCCGGGCTTGTGGTCCTTGGTCCAGAAATTCATACCTTAGGGCTTTGTTACCAGGCATTTCTTCAGCTGCTTGAGTAATTATATTTTTGCAAATCAGAGCTGCAGACTATACAGACTATTTCCTGAAATTTTTTCTGTTACAAATTTTAATCTCCCTTCAGAGAAGTGAATGACTAGTGCTATGAAGACAAAGCTTTTTGTTTGGGTGTTTTTTTTTTGTTGTTGTTGTTGTTTGTTTGTTTGTTTTATACAGTTAAATAAGAGATCACAGAATTTTAAACATTTTAAAACATTACCCTCTGCTATATGGGAGAAACGGGACTCTTGTTTGGGCCTGAGGGCGACGTGCTATCCTCTCAGAATCCCTCGTCTCAGTGAACAGCAGCAGCGTGCACCCGGCTGCACCACTGCCTGCCACAATGTAGGGGTCTTGCTCTTTCATCTACCCCATGTCCCTTACAAACGATCCATTCACAGTCCTTTTAGGTTTAAATTTAAAATGGCTCTAGAATCCCATCATCATTCACTTTACAAATGTAAGAAAATCTCTACCCAACTTAAAACTATCTACCGGTTGCTCATTATAGTTAAAATCTAGTTCCTTTCCATGGTCTACAAGACAGTAGATCTCAGTCCTGGTTACCATTCGGGCCTTGCATCCTAACACTTCCTCTTCATTCATTACTCCCATGTATACTGGCCTTTTTCGGTCTCTAGGATATGCCAAGCTCATTCTTGCCTGGGATCTTTGCACATACTGTTTCTCTGCCTGGAACACTTTGATCTTGTTTCTTAGCTAGTTAATTTTCCTTTCAATGTTCATGTCTGTGCTGAAATGTTATTTTCTAAAGTTAAACCTCTTTAACTCTTATGTTAATCATCTCTCTTTATTTTCACTATCTGTTGCCTTGCTTGATTTTTCTAACAATATTTGCTCATGTCTGGAATCATTACTTACTTGTAAATTTATCATTGCATATTTATCACCTACCATTTACATCTCCCCAACAAATAATATTTTTGAAATCAGTGACCTATTTTTTATCTTCATATTCCTATCACTTAGAACAACACCTGAAAGGGGTTCAAATATATTTCTCGAATTAATTAATTAATTCATGTTGGCAAGAGCATGATAAAAGGGGACACATATCCTCCCGTGTGAATTTGGTATGAGCTTTTAGGAAAGTAATCTGTAATACATCACGGGAGTCTTCAAATGTCCAAATATTTAGAGAATCACTTAAAGCAATCCTATCCTACGATGTCTATCATTGCGTTATTTACAAAATAGAACAATGAAAAAACATTTGAAAAACAAATGTCCAATATTTAAAGAATGTAATATCTATATTGTATTGATATAGCTACTAATATAACAATTATTTTATTTTTATAATATAATTTTTAAAATATGGAATACTTTCTATTATATAAGGACAAAAAATGTACCAAAAGTGTACCAAAATGTATACCAGGGTGAGAAACCTGGCCTTCTAGATACTTAAGTGCAGCCTTTTGACCGAATCCACATTTTATAGAACAAATCTTTTTATTTTTATCAGTACATTTTTCTTCATCTTTTATATTTTCATTTTTGAAATGAATGTACTTAAAACAGCAAAGAATACAATAAGTCTCAACAAAATAATGCACAATTAGAACATTAGTGAGCCATAAGGGCTAAATTGACATCTACTACACTCATGATTTAATTCTAACTTCCCCACACTTAGTGGCACTACTATCACATGAGGCTAGTTGGCATGAGTTTACAGGGGTCAAGAACACCAGTCTGCTATCAGCTTTTGACAACAGTGCACTGTGTTTCTGTTGGAAGTGGAATTTGTGAAGACTTGCAAAGCAGAATAGTATTTTTTTATATGTCTGCTTAGCAACCTATCATGTCAAAAAAGATCAAGAGAATGCTGAAAGAAGAAAACAGATTTTTCTTCTTTAATTTCAGAATACTATTAGAATACAAATGTTTTGGTTACATGAACTTCTTTTGTATAGTTTAAGCCAAAGTTTTAAGTGGACCCCTCTAGGAATTGTGATATTATTTTATTTCTGCTAAAGAGAAGATGATCGTCTTGCTGGGTGATACTGCAATATCAACATTAAAGAAATTCATTGCTCATCAGCCTTATAACACTCATAATGAACACAACTATTTTAAATTAGAGAGAAAGTCATGAAAGATTGCATTACAGAAATTAAAAGAAAAGGAACAAAAGCAAGGACATTCTTTCAAGTAGCAATGAGACTTGGAAATAATGTCAATGAAGCAACTTATAAAGTAGCTTATATATCTGGGGGGGAAAAGGAAACCATGCAGTGATGCAGACATTGAGAAAGAATGCATTGTCAAAATTGGAGGGTGCTTGGACCTTGATAATATTTCAGAGTACAAGCAACTACATCTTTCAAGAAGAGCCATTAATTGATTGGCAGATGAAACAGCCTTCAACTTAATAGAAAAACTTTATGCAATACTTCAAAAAGAAAACATATATATTATTTAATCTCTTCAGATGAATCAGCTAATACCACTGACTTGATGGAGGTTTTATATTCATTTGTTTGTAACAGAAGACTTTCTTTGCTACAAAGAGTTAGGCATTCTGGAAAACAGAATACTAGGAATTTATATCAACTACTTTCAAATGTCTTGAAGCTGGACTAAATGTGATAAATTTAGCGAGTGCCTGTATAGCTGGTGCACCTTCCATGATAGGAAAACATGAAGGATTTCTTACACAGACAAAAAAATTATTAACAGATCCAGAAGCTCTCATTTTTTTTTCATTGTATCTTGCATCAGCAAAATCTCTGGGCTAAAGATATTTTTTAAAGTGAAATTTTGCAACAAGTTTTAAGTATTGTTGACTACATTTGTGCAAATGGAATATGGCATCATTATTTTCCTAACATGCTAAAGTCGAACCAGGGAGTATTCAGTGTGAATTTGCTATTCATTTAAAAGCATGTTGGCTATTACAGGGATAGGCGTTCAAGCATTAAATAGTTTCCTTTTTTTCTTGGGTATATAAGGTACTTTATTAATTGCTTCACTGGCATTATTTCCAGGTCTTATTGCTGCTTGAACATCATTTTAATATCTGAGAGAAGAAACAGTTAAATTTCATGTATAGCAGAATCAGCAATGTAAACTATGGAAAGATTTCTACAGGAATGCATCTTGTCTGTGTGATGTTGAATCAAAATGACTTCAATATTTCTTCACAAGGTAAAACTAAGTCTGAATATGATTATGCAGCAAAAAAGTATAAGCATTTCAAAAAGAGCTATCTTTTTTGAAAACACTTCTTCAAAAGGAAATTTCAAATGAACATTTTTCCAAATTATTAAAGGTCTGTGATGAACAGCATGATATATGCAAATCATTTGAAGAATGATAACAGCTATTATAGACCTATTAATTGAAGAATATAATGAAAAGTTCACTGACTTTGAGAATCATGACATCAAAATCAAATTGGCATTTTAGTTTCACTAACCTAATTGATGTCACTAAGGGACCTAACAAACTACAGATGAAGTTGATTGAGCTCTCAGTAGATGGCATTATAAAGTCATTGTTTGATGTTAAGAAAGATCCAACTGAAATATGGAAAAATGCAGTATATTACCCACATATTTGGCAATGTGCCTAAAACATGTTTTCTTTCTTTATAATCACTTATTTCTTTAAATCTACATTCGTTTACCTAACCCAAATCAAGATACCCTCAAGGTCACAAAGGACTGATACCCATTTAGAGGATCAATTGAAAGCATGGGCCGCCATGCTACAACAAAATATTCAAATCCTTTCCAATATATATATTAAAAAAAGACACAATGAAGTCATTAAACTGTTAGCTAACTTTATAATTTTAAAAAATAGTTTTCATTCTCTCACATGATTAAGTACATAGTAGTTTTTTACAAAATAATGTATATCTAATTGAAGTTTCTTGAATGCAACCTTATGCTAAATTAATGCAGCCTTCCAACATGAATGTCATCTTTGGTGGCCAAATGCTTTCTTCCCTGTTTCTTTATCATTTATGAATTTAGCAAATGGTTTTACAATAAAACTGTGCTATTTTTTAATAAACATGCTTAACCCCAAAATCTATTTAGTTAAGTACCACAGAAGGAATCAAAATCAATATACATTGAGTAAACATGACATTAATTTTTTAAATATAATACTGTACAAATGGGTATTCACTTATAGTTAAAATTATTGTTAAGATACAATATTTTAATAATCCTTACAATTTTATTTGCCATGGGAAGATATGTTTTGTCTTGGGTCTTATTATACAACGTCTCAATCACATATGAAATACTTCATAATTCAACACATTTGCTTGCCTAACCATAGTAAAAACTATAACATTTTTTAAAAATAGCAAATGAGCTTCTAACTTTACTTTTATAGATATCTACTAATGATTTGAATGACTAAGTTATCTATTTTTATTCAAATTATAATCTGCTAATGGTTTGAATGTGACCCCAATTTCATGTTGGAATCTTCATCCCTAAAGTCACATGTTGATGGTATTTGGAGGTGGGGCTTTGGGAGGTAATTAGGATTAGATAAAGTCACCAGAGTCAGGACCATGATGAGCCTGATGCTTTCGAAGAAGATGAAGTCCTCCCACTACGTGATGCCCTCTGCCATGCATGACACAGTACGAAGGCCTTCACTGGAGACAGACCCTCAACCTAGAACTTCCCAGTTACGAGATCTCCAAAAAATAATTTCTTTTCTTCACTAAATTACCCAGTCTGTGGTAATTTGTCATAACAACAAAAAACAGACTAATACATAATCTCTTTTGTCTATGAACAAATTTCGGTCTTCTAAATAGCACTGACTTCTCCAAATAAGATGACACTTGGTGTTAATTGAAATGTATGATTGTAACAGTGGACTACACATCTTACAGCTGTAGGCAGAAACAGAATTATAAAGAATATCTGATGTTTCATGGTACCTGAAGACATTTTGAGAGCTCTCCCAGTAAAAGAATGAAATATAAATATAACCACTATAAGCTTGAAACAAAGCAAGGGCTGTTAGATTTGACTCAATCCCCTCAATGCAATTTGTTCACTTTTATCTATGTGTATACATACATGTGTATCTATGCACACAAAAAACATTCAAAAGAGGTTATATGGGTGATTAAAAGGACATTGAAAAGTTAGACTTAGTTAGCTGAATATTAGAGAAAGTTAAAGATCTGCTGTTTCCATCGTCATACACGCCATTTGGCTAGGCTGTCACCTTTACATGCTGAGTTTGCTATATTTTTCTCATATCAAACAATTCAGTTCAATCTCCTCTTACTTGAATTCTTACTATATACCAGGCATTCTACGAAGTACCAGGAATACAAAGATGCAGGCATTGTGTTTTCTACCAAACCTTGACAGGATAACCTATAAGGGGACCTAGTTTATATTAATTTTAAAAACAAAAACTTCATAATAAGTCTCAGTATTAGAAGAATTTGTCTCATCAGCAGCCATGATAGCTAAACTGCTAAGCATACACTCTAAGTAAATACTCTGTAGGCACATCAGATCAGAAAAAGCCGGCAGCTTCGGGCCTTCCGGCTGTTCATTTCAAAATAAATTAAAAACCCATAATCAGAAATAATGAAGATACTATTGATAGGGTAAATATTTGTGTACTTCTATAAGAAAAACTTTTCTTCTGCCATGCTTTCAAATTTGGGGCCTTTTTTATTATTATTTTTTTTTTATTGAGTCATAGCTGTGTACAATAATTCAGTCATGGGGTACAGTGTGTGGGCTTCACATACAATCAGAGATATCTTTATCAACCTGATTGACAGAACATTCATGATATTTTCTCATTTACTATGTGAAAACATTTTTGATCCATATTTAGAAGTTTTCTCCTGACCCTTCAAATATGCACCACAAGTGTGATTTTACCCTTTATCCTCTCTCCCTCCTCTTCCCTCCCTCTTCCCTTTCCCCATCTTATTGTGCAATAAATGGGTTGTAGCCTTCGCTAGAAAGATATAAATTTGCTTCATATTAGGGGTGTATACATTGGATACTTTTTCTTCCATTCTAGAGATACTTTGCTAAGGAGAACATGTTCCAGCTCCATCCATATAAATATGAAAGAGGAAAAGCCACCATCTTTCTTTAAGGCTGAATAATATTCCATGGTATACATGTGCCAAAGTTTATTAATCCATTCGTGTATCGTTGGGCTCTTGGGCTTCTTCCATGACTTAGGACTAAGGCAACTTTAACCCATAGCATACCAAAAGGAAATAAAGGAGCCTGCAACTCCATGAAGTTTCTTTGGGCTTAGTGGTCTGAATTATTTCAGGATAACCCCATCCAAATCAAGTTAATATTTGGTGAGCCTCTTAAAATCTGGGTAACCCCAGCTGGAATTGAGCTCAGAGTAAGAGACTTTTTGGTAATAAGATTAATAAAATACAAAATTTGGTTCCATTAAAAATATTAATAAAATGAATGAACTTTTAGTACAATCAACTAATGAAATAATAGAAAGTACACGTGTTCATACATACACAGAAACGGTGTTAAGAAGGGACAAGAGGCTTGGTGTTCGTAGCACAGTGGTTACACAGCCTGTCACATACATTGAGGGTGGTGGGTTTGAACCTGGCATGGGCCAGCTAAACAACTATGACAACTGCAACAACAACAACAACAACAT
>CAUYRH010092120.1:0-41320 GCA_963574655.1 Perodicticus potto | reverse complement strand
CCTGATTTGCTATATACACACTGAAAACATTTATCCCAGAGATTTTTTTTTTTTTTTTTTTTTTGAGACAGAGCCTCAAGCTGTCACCCTGGATAGAGTGCTGTGGCATCACAGTTCACAGCAACCTCCAATTCCTGGGCTTGAGTGAGTCTCTTGCCTCTGCCTCCCAAGTAGCTGGGACTACAAGCACCCACCACAATGCCCGGCCATTTTTTGGTTGCAGCCGTCATTGTTGTTTGGCGGGCCCGGGCTGGATTCGAACCCGCCAGCTCAGGTGTATGTGGCTGGCACCTTAGCCCGTTGAGCCACAGGTGCCGAGCCGAAAAAAGTTTTTAACTGCATTTTGACAGTGGTTTATCACATGAGGTCAGGTGTAGAATAGTTTGCTTGTGACATCATACTGGATTTTGAAGAATTTTGGATTTCAGATTTTCAGATTAGGGATGCTCAATCTGTATGTCAATAGTTCTCAGGCAGGCACAATGGCTCACACCTAGCTATCTAAGTGGCTGAAGCAAGTATTGCTTAAGCTCATGAGTTCAAGACTAGCTGTCTCTACTAAAAATAGAAAAACTAGCTGGGGATTATGGCTGGCACCTTAGTCCCAGCTACTCAGGAGCGTGAGGGGGGGAAATCACTCAAGCCTGAGAGTTTGAGGTTGCTGTGAGCTACGATACCATGGCTTGCACTCTTCCCAGGGCAACAGAGTGAGACTCTGTCTCAAAACAAAACAGTTCTCAAAATATGTATCATTATCCCTATACTCAGGGTCTTCCCCTAAACAATCATGAAAAAGCAAAGCTTCAATTCAAATCTCTTTGATTCCAAAGCTCATTCTCCTGCCACTCCCTAACACACTACTTGCTAAAAATGCAGAGAGAAGGGAACGCTTATGCACTCACTCTTAGGGAGATTGCAAACGAATACAGCCATTTTGGAAAGAAGTATGGAGAATCCTCAAAGAGCTAAAAGTAGACCTTCCATTTGATCCTACAATCTCTTTACTAGGTATCTACCCAGAAGAAAAATAACCATTTTATTATAAGGACTTTGACACTTGAATGTTTATAGCAGCTCAATTCACAATCACAAATATGAGGAAACAACCCAAGTGCTCATCAACGCATGAATGGAGTAATAAATTGTGCTGTATGTATACCATGGAATACTATTCATTCAATACTATAAGAAAGATGGAGACTGCATCTTTGGTATTTACCTGGATGTCTTTGAAGAATTACTTCTAAGTAAAGTATCTCAAGAATGGAAAAGAAAGCATCCCACGTACTCAATACTAAGTTGAAACTAGTAGATCAACAACTATAGTCCCACACAAGAGAAAAACACAAATTCAAGAAGGAGAGGTGGGGGGTTAGTAAGTTCCCATATAACAAGCAGTTCCTAGGTAAAGGACTCAACCGCAGCTCTGACTTTACCTTACAAATGCAAATAATGTAACCTAATCATATATACCCTCATCTTAATATGAAATTTTTAAAAATGTATTAAATATATGAATAAATACATTAATTATAATTTTAAAAGCAAATAAAGTTATTAATTCTATGTTTAAATTCATGCTTTAATTTTACTTATTTTGTGTAAAACAGTTTGCCAAAGCTTATTACATTTTACAGTAATTCTCAAAGGGTAGCAACACCTTATCTTTAACTTTGCAATTGACTATAGAAATTCTCACTTAAATCAACTGCCTGTCATAAAAACTTTACTGTACATACCTGTACATCTACCTGTGCCAAGCCTCACGTAAGCCTCAGACAATTAAAAACTTCCTCAGGGAAGACTTTGTGAACTTCTCCCTCCCCACAAATGTAAGATTAGATCCCCCTTCTATACAATATTGCTACACTTGGTCCTCTGCCTGCATACCATTTTTTAACAGTTGAAATTTAATAAGTATTTTTAAAAATCGTTATTTCTTAAGGAAAATCTCCCAAAGAGATGAAGAAGCCCACTGGAGGAGGGAAGTGGTTTGCCTTCTTCCCATCACCCTGTATCACCCATCTCTGGGCTTGGCGCAGTCCATGTGCTTTGAGTCTGTCAGATGAATAAATGCATGCACAGAAGAAGAAAGGAATCTCGATGTTAGGAATGATCAGATATGGATCATAGGAATTGAGGGATGGAAGCTATTGAGAGCAAGGAAAATCCCATTCCAGACAACCATGCAGAGTAGTTACAAACACTGAACACCAGAAGGACAAGGACTAACAGCATATGGAGTCTTGGGATAGACCACAGTAGATGTTCAGTTTGATTACTGTAAGTTCCTACTTATTTGAGCCCTTTCTTAATAGCTTGAGTTCACAATTTAAAAAGTTCCTGATAATTATCACATATGTCTTCACTCACTGGAGTGATTTTCTAGATAAAAACCTTCATTACATTGATGCTTCCATTGAGACGCCATTTATATGACTCTCTCCCCCAACCGCTGCTCTCCCGAGGAAAGAAAGGCTTTTGTAGTCACAACTCTTCATCTTACAATTCCTGGCTTGGCTGACATATAAGACAAGACAAGGACTAGTGTGTGATCAAGAATCACGCAGGGGTCATTACTTTCCCTAAGGGAGGCCATAGTTCCATGTATGACTGACAACAATATTACGAGTACAGTGCACATTCTTTTCTTTGCTTGGACAACAACTCGTGGAATCCAGTAACTTAACTTTTTTAACCTTACACATTTTCATCAGAATGTAGGGACCAATAGATTATAGAAAAGAACATAAGAAGGGTATGACATTTTAGTACAGTGGAAAACTTACTGCTATATTCAAAGCCACAAACTGATGCGTGTGCCCTATAGCAAGTCAGTTCTTTTCTAGGTTAGGGTGATGGATCCTTACACTATCGGATTGCCTGTGTGGTAGTCAGATGGCCTCTACTGATCTTTGACCTTTCGGTATTCACATCCTTTTGTGATTCCCTCCTGCTCTGTACCAGGTAGGTCTGTGTGGCCAAGAAAAAACAGCTGAAGTCACTTCTGACATTATGGGATTAGGTTATAAAAGACTGTGGCTTCTGTCTTGGACCGTTTCTCTCTCTCTCTCATGCAGGTGCTCATACACACATGCAGACACACATATACACACACGCACACACACAATCTAGGTTCAGCCCGTTGATGATGACATTGAATCGGCCATGTGGGAAAGCCCACATGACAAGAAGCAGAAGTCAGCCACACATGGTGACTCACACCTGTAATCCCAGCACTCCGGGACGCTGAGGCAGGTGCAGTCACTGAGCTCACAAGATCAAGACCAGCCGGAGCCTGAGCAAGACCCCTATATCTAAAAATAGCTGGGTGTTGTGGTGGGCATCTGAAGTCCAAGCTACTTAGGAGGCGAGGCAAGAGAATCACTTGAGCCCAAGAGTTTGAGGTTGCTGTGAGCTATGATGCCACAGCACTCCACCAAGAGCAATAAAGTGAGACTTTCAAGAAAAAAAAAGAAAGAAAGAAAAGAAAGAAGGAAGGAAGGAAGGGAGGAAGGGAGGGAGGCAAGGAGGGAAGGAAGGAAGGAAGGAAGGAAATAAGAAAGGAAGGAAGAAAGAGAAATCTCTGGTTAGCAGACAATAAAAACGTGAAGCTTGCCAATAACCATGATAGTGAACTTGGAAGCAGATTCTTCAGACCACTCAAGTCTTGAGAAGATGGTATCCTAGTTGACATTTTGACTACTTCCTCCAAAGACACTTTAATCCAGAACTAATCACATAAGCCTCTTCCAGATTTCTGACCCTCAGAATTTGTGAAATAATAAATGTTTTAATGTGATAATGTTACTAATAATTTCTTACACAGCACCTACCTCAGAAAATGGTTATAAGAGTAAAATAAAAGAAAATTCTCAGAAAAATTATTACTTTTTTTTGAGACAGAGTCTCATTCTGTTATCCTGGCTAGAGTATATGGCATCATAGTTCACAGCAACCTCAAACACCTGGACCCAAGAGATCCCTCTACCTCCTGAGTAACTGGGACTACAGGTGCCGGCCACAATGCCCAGCTAGTTTTTCTATTTCCAGTAGAGACAGGGTCTCACTCTTGCTAAAGCTGGTCTCGAACTCCTAAGCTCAAGCAATCCACCTGCCTCAGGCTCCGATAGTGCTCAGATTACAAGCATGAGCCCCCATACCCGCCCAGAAATAATGATTTTTTTAAGTGCTATCCAAAGGTGGACATATCGTCATGTGTAATTCCATCTCTCCCTAACTCTGATAAGTAGGCAGAATGCTTTGCGTATCAAAAGAGGATTTCAGCATAATGAATTCAGTTACGAAAATGTTCTCAAAGTTTTATAAAATAAAAGCTCTCTGAAATACCACAAGCTGTGTTCATTATTATGGACAACCTCCAATTAACTTTGTCCTGCCTCACAATTAAAATTCAGCTATCATAATTTGCTTTCACAAGAAATTTTTTTTTTTACAAATTTACTTTTCCTCACTAAAAAGAATTACTCTTTGACACAAAGAAGATAATGATTCTGCTGGGATAAAAAATGTCAATGCTACATTCATAATTTCAGCATTCAGTTTAAAATAGACCCAATGTGTGACCATCACATATGCATAGCCAGAAATATCCCCAAGAAACATCCATCTTTTAAAGTAGCTAACATTTTTGCAAAGCTCCTTCAAACTGAAACTGGTAATATCTTCAACAGTCACGCTGTAGAGGGGGGGAAAATGATACTTTGTCTAAGGTAATTTTGAGATGAAAAATTTTAACAGCAGTTAATACTTTACAGATTGAAGTGCCAGTCTTAATATATTTCAGAAATGATTTAAACTTCAGGAACAATAAAATATAATGCTAAAAGTAGTTAAAAGAAAATCGTGTCTAGCAATAGATGTTCTACAACATATGCCTCATTTTCCATGTTTGTCAAAAAAGTTTTGACGAATACATTTGGAAGAATCAAAATGTAATAAATCCAATGAAGAAACAAAAGTCTTTTCTGAAACTATAAAATACCATATAAATGACAGATATAATAATATTAGCAGTGATATTATGAAAGTTAACCATGAAATAATATTTAGGGGAAAATGTGGACAATGAGAAAATCCAAGCTACATCACACAGAATAAGGGAGAAAATGTAGACTCAGTCGTATCCAGCACAACGTCCTTCTTAACCACTGAGGGAAATTTTTTCTATTACAACTTGGAAGCAGATTCTTTAGACCACTCAAGTCTTGAGAAGATGGTATCCTAGTTGACAGTTTGACTACTTCCTCCAAAGACACTTTAATCCAGAACTAATCACATAAGCCTCTTCCAGATTTCTGACCCTCAGAATATGTGAAATAATAAATGTTTTAGTAGTTTAATATTGAAAACCCATAATATTCTTATTTATTTATTTATTTATTTATTTTAAAATAGAGTCTCACTTTGTCGCCCTGGGTAGAGTGCCCTGGAGTCACAGCTCACAGCAACCTCAAACTCCTGGGCTGAAGCAATTCTCTTGCCTCAGCCTCCCAAATAGCTGAGACTACAGGCTCCTGCCAAAACACGTGGCTATTTTTATTTTTTATTTTATATTTTTTTGCAGTTTTTGGCCGGGGCTGGGTTTGAACCCGCCACCTCCGGCATATGGGGCCAGCATCCTACTCGTTGAGCCACAGGGGCCACCCAACATGGCTATTTTTAGAGACAGGATCTTGCTGGTGCTCAGGCTGGTCTCGAAGCCATGAGCTCAGGCAATCCATGCGCCTTGTCCTCCCAGACTGCTAGGATTACAGGCATGAGCCACTGCACCTGGCACCATAATATTCTTAAGGATAGAAATCTTTGAAAAGATATGTGCCTAATAAAAGTATAGAAAATATAATGAAGGATGGAGAGAAAACAAGAAAGAAAAAACTGAGGTAAAGGATGCTTCTTAAAAATAAGATATGAATTTAAACCTAGAGCACCTGCTTTCATAAAGCTCTGAGTGTATTAGCTTATAATAAAGGAACTTGTTGACGTGTATCTTCAATTACAAGAAAGAAATACAAAGATTATTAAGAAAACAAACACATCATGTAGAGCACAATAAATTTTTCTCTGACTAAAATTGGATCTTCTTACAGATCAGCAACAGTTGTGTATATATTTTTCAAAGAATGCTCTTGTTTTTTCTTTTTTTTTTTCTCCCCCAAAGGATATCCTTGTGAAAAGAATTTAAATCAGACTTAGTCCATTCACTTTTGGTAACAGAAAATTGTATCTATAAGATGATAGATCTTATTTTTAAATCATGCCATCATTTCAAAAAACTTTGCATGACAAAAAGGAAGACGTCTTATGTAAAAAAAAATTATTTTAAATGAGATAGCCTCTCTGAATGGGTGGTTAAAGATAATCCTTAGTCAACTGAAAAAGAAAAATCTGTATTTCCAAGTTTTGTCAACTTCTAGTTTTCGTCTTCACTTAAGGTAATTCATTCTTCATTTGCTAAAAATTGCTGGTAGAGTAGTTTCTTTCTGTAAAGGTTGCTTTTAAACTATGCTTTCTGAAAATTGTGTAACTGATTTTTATTAATCTCTGGGAATAAAATACTATAAACTTCTTTTCAGTTCTGGGGAAAAATACTTAATATAAAGTTTACTTTCTGAGAATATATTATCTTCTCCTCTTGATGTAGCGAAATTCTATTACCCTTAGATACTTGTTGCTTTTCTACATATGCTTATATTTGATTTTACATGGAGCAAAATCATCATTTTCTAAGTTGGTTTGAAAAATAACTGTGTATAATATAGCTGAATCTCCTTTGATAGATTTTATGATTGAGAAAAACAACAAACTTTCCCAGGATTTGAATACCCTGTGACCACATTTGGTGTCTGTGCATCAGGTTAGCACACCCTGGAAAAAAGAATCTGGCTAGACGGAGAATGCAGGATTAGAGGACGGAGAGAGAGCGACCCAACCGGCCAGCTGCAGGTGCACACGAGTTTCACAGTTTGTTGGCATCTTTCCAGCCAGGCCTAGGAATTTCCAGCTATCCCAAGCACTGTGATAGCTTGAATTTTCTACTTTATTGTCCAAATGATTGGCTACTTGCCAAACCACAACTTTGCTTTAGAAAGAGCTCCTCAAGTGAAGTGGAAAATTAAGACAATTATTGAGATAATTCAGTCCTAAAGATATGCATTGAGAAAAGCTTGCCTTTTTTTACTTTATCAAGATTGGTATTGTCTGCATGGATGAAACTCATTGCACAATTGTATTTTGAGCTATGGACACTTTCTTTGTGTACAATAGACCTGACTTCATCCTGCTATCTAATACTGAGTAGTTCTTGTTTTTAATTGCCTCCTAACAAAGTTTTTTAGAGGGCATATCTGTGTTAACATACAATGGGGATGGCTTTTCTGCTATCTACCATAGCTCACTGTGAACTATTTGATGAAGTGGTTTCTAAAGCCAGAGTAACTTCGTTGACCACGACAAAAACTAGTTATTGTGTTGACATTATGTAAAGATTGCCCATGGAACTGAACATAGTGGCTCACACCTGTAATCCTAGCACTCTGAAAGGCCAAGGCGGTGCTCTAGATGAGCCTGAGACCCAGTCTCTCCTAAAAATAGAAAAACTAGCTGGGAGTTATGGTGGCCAGCTGTATTCTGAGCTACTTGGGAGGCTGAAACAAGAGGGTAGCTTGAGCCCAGGAGTTTGAGGTTGCTGTGAGCTATGATGCCACAGCACTCTATCAGGGCAACTGAGTGAGACTCCTTCTCAAAAAAAAACCAAGATCATCTATGGCTTTTGCCAAGAATGTCCAAGAATATCTCACATTCTTTCTAATTCTAAAAATATTCAGAGAGAGATATATATATTTTTCATCACTCATGGCCCTCCTGAACTTCAAACTTCTCTAACCAAACACCTGATCATTTGCACAATTTGCACTTTTAGCAAAATTAAGATATCAAAAAATCAAATTTCTGATTTCTCACTAAAACCTCCTCTTGTAGGCTTCCCTATGCCTCCAGTTGCTCAAGCCAAAAATGTCAGAATGAGTCTTCCCTTTTCTTATATCTTGTATGCAAACCATCAGAAAACGCTGTTAGTTACATTTTGGAAATAAATACTGCAATCTACCATTTCTTACAACCCTGCTACTTTCCACCGTAGCCATTCTGAGCCACATCATCTGCTTCTTGGATGTCTGTAATATTTTCTTAAGTCCTCGCCAGACAAGGTTTGGTCTGTGCAACAAGGCTGAGCATCACCAGGATGCTCACTAGAAATGCAGAATCTCAGTCCCCATCCTACGTTTACTGAAAGAGAATCTTCATTTTAACAAGATGGTCTGTGATTTGTACACACAGTAAAGTGCGAGAAATTCCATCCTAACTGGTCTCTCTGTTCCTTCCCTACGATCTCTATAGACCATTTTCAATACAGCACCAAGAGGGGTAATCCTGTGAAAATGAAAGATGATATGGTACCTCTCCTCTGCTTAAAGCCCTTCTGATCCTCCTATCTTACTGACGGTACAAGAAAAGGTCCTTCCAGGGTTCTACTCGAGCACCTGCATCTTCCCAAGCCTGTGCAGTCTCAACAGCTACAATGCGTGTGTATGAAAAAACCTGCTGACGGGTATGGAGAGTTCCTACCTCTTCTGGTCAACTCCTTTCACAAACGTCTCCCAATACTTGTGACTTTGATAGATGAGCAACTTCATTGTTGCCGTATTGATTGTACCAATTGCCCCTTTTCACTGAGAGACTGAGCTTTACTTTTTCTTATCTCAAATCTCAGGAAAGTACCCACAAATTTTCCAAAAATGATTGCATTCCCCTAAATGTTTTTAAGTGTGTGATGTTGTTAGAGATTTTGTCTTTCACAGGGTTATGCTGACATTCTTACAGATATAATTAGAGTATGGCTAGGATTTGTAGCAAAGTAACATGGGAAAAGGAGAAATCAATCTGAAAATAGATGGCTCGGTGCCTGTGGCTCAATGGGCTAAGGCGCCAGCCACGTACACCTGAGCTGGCAGGTTCAAATCCAGCCCGGGCCCGCCAAACAACAATGACGGCTGCAACCAAAAAATGGCCGGGTGTTGCGGCGGGCGCCTGTAGTCCCAACTACGTGGTGGGTGAGGGCAGGAGACTCGTTTGAGCCCAGGAATTGGAGGTTGCTGTGAGCTGTGATGCCACAGCACTCTATCCAGGGTGACAGTTTGAGGCTCTCTCTCAAAAAAAAAAAGAAAGAAAGAAAATAGATGAAACAAAATTGGCCAAAAGGCGGCCGGCTGATAAGTATAAGAAGATTGCTTGTGTTGGCCTGTCAATTTTTGTTTATGTTTGAAATGTGTTATACTAAAGTATTTTTAAGGTATATACAAATTCGTTAAAATAATTTTCTTCTTTGTTTTTGAACAAGAAATGTTACCTCTAATCCAGGTAACATTAGCTTTCGTGGTAACAAAAAAAAATGAACAAATATGCTGAAATATACTTCAATCACTGTCCTTTTTGCTTTTGTCCTGTCTGTACTGTATTTCCCTTATAAAGGCTATTCGTAATAGCTTTCCAACAGCAGATCAATTTAATGGAAAATTTTAATCCCCATGGAATTAGGAGAAATGGAGAACTAACTACTTTGGGTAGCAATAAACTTTGAGGAGAATAATCGTTGTGGAAAAGTAATGCTGGCTTACTCATTAATGGGAAGACTGGACTTTCTAATTTATTTATGTAACTGATTCCCTGGCACAGAATCTAGCACATAGCAGGCAGTCAACAAGTATTAGCTGAATGTGTGAAGAAGAAATAAATGAATAAGTGAGCAAATGAATGTCGAGGACTTTGTTTAAAAAAAATGTATTCTAGCCTTTTCTGCTGTCGAAATTGTTTTACAGTAAAACTGTATTTTCTGAAAAGATTGTGTCAGAAAAGAAATGTCTGTTTTTCATTGGGTTTTTAGGTTGCATTCCCAGGAAAGATATTCTGAGATAGAAATTCGCATACAGGAGGTTGGTTGGAAAGTAAACACCTGTTAGTAAAGGAAACAGGATTGGGCAAAAAGGGGAAATTGTACTGAGACAGTCGTGCCAGAGGCCTCAGCGAGTTCTACATGGAGTTACAGAACTGGGTGCCCTTCAGCTGCCCCAAATCAAGATGAAATAGCCAGCATATTGTGCCCTTCACATGCAGCAGAAGTGACATGTACATTGTCCTTGAAGCCATCCACCCAGAGCAGAGCTGCCAGCTCAGTGCCATCAGATACCAGCCACCAAGCTACTACAGTGCCCCTTACAATATTCATTTTCACATCCAGTTTGGAAAATTTCACCTAAAAAACTATTCTATAACTATTTCCTTTCCAATCACTTCCCAATGTGACCTATTCTATATGGAATCATTTCTGTGTAAAAGAATATTGAAATTTTTCTTAAAATTTCCTGCACTTTCTTAAACCTATTAAGTTTAACTTTGCTTCCGTTTAGACCTCTTGGTGCTTATCCTTATCCTTATCTCGTTTTTGTTTTGTTTTGATTTGATTTGATTTTAGAATCTTTTTTATTGTGGCTCAATAACCAGTCTTAAGTGTACAGTTTAGAAGAATTAAAGATATTGATGATATTGCATAAATATCATCATTATCTATAACCAAAACTTTGTCATCTTCTTCTACAAAAATTCGGTACCTGTTAAACAGTAACTTTTTCTTCCCCTTCCACCCAGCCCAGGACAACCTCGACTCTATTTTCTGACTCTGTGAATTTGCCTATTCCATTATAAGCACCTCAACTGAGTAGAATCATAACAACATTTGCTCTTCTGCATCCTTCTGTGTCTGGCTTATTTCATTAAGGAAGATCCATCCAAGATAGAATGTATTTTAACCATTCAATTAACACTTTCTCATAATTTTCCAGCACTGATGTACAACATGGGAGCCAGAACGTGGAAAGTAGTTGCAGAAAAATGAGAATAGAGAAAATAGCATAGTAGAAAGCCCAAGAGGTTAGAGGCATTAGAGTACCATGAAGAGATGATTGAAGTCACTAAGGCGGCAAGAGGATACTTCTATAAATTGGGGATCAGAGTTTTCCTCCCCCGCTCTGAATTACCCATCTTCTTGGGATTTTACATGAGAGAGGCAACTGGTTTTGTTTGTTTGTTTTTAATCTGTTAATGCAGCCAATCTAATACTTTAATTTGTTCAGGCAAGATGCTGCTTGAGGGAATTGTGGAAAGTTAGCTGATAGGAATAAATCGCTAAGATCAGGCCAGGAGTGGGGACTCACACCTGTGATCCTAGCACTCTGGGAGGCCCAGGTGGGTGGATTGCCTGAGCTAAGGAGTTCTAGACCAGCCCAAGCAAGAGCCCGAGCAAGTTGAAAGTAAGCTTCCTGTGAATCATCTGCAAAGTAGATGCTAAGAAATTCATTCAACAGAAGTGGAGATGCTGAGGAAGCGATTCATAAATTGCTCTGTGAATTGACTGGACAGGTGAGCTGATCTGTAGTGTCCCTACATCCATGGAAAAAGGTACCCACGTATCCTTCAAACAGCACAGCAATCATAGCCCAGTCACTCGAGGCATTCTTCCAATGCAGTGGTTCTCAACCTTCCTAATGCGTGGGCTTTTAATACAGTTCTTGTGGGTCCACAGGTTGAGAACCGCTGTTTAATGGGATGTTGACATTTCATGCATTCAGAAGACACTAATGGGAAAGAGGGGATCAGAAAACTAGAGGTTCACAGCTTAAACAAAAAAACACTTGAAATATTTCCATCGGCTGGCATATTTTTGACTCTAATGTTATGTAACAGGGCACTCTGCATGTTTCATTTGAGTTCAGAAATCACACTAGTTATCTATTTTAATAATATGTAGTGAATAAAATTCAGACAGTATAAGGAAATGTCTAATAAAGTCAGTCTCCCTTTTTTATCTGAACCTTGTCCTATGCTGTAGAAAAAGCATCAATATTTTCTTGTGTACCCCTGGAGAAAATAAATATTTTTGTACATACAGTACACCAACACGTGTTTATTTCAAGACATAAATGAGGATCATATAACATACATTATTTTATGTCACGTGTTTTCACTTAAAAATACATTTTGGCAAGCATTTAACATTTGTTCTTACAAAATTTACCTAAGCTTTTAAATTCTGCATAGGATTCCTTCCTGTGAATACACCAGAACTTATTTGTTAAGGTTGCTTCAAATTTATTGCTATTACAAGCCATCCTTGTTCATGTCTTCTTGTGCAATGTGTGAATTTATTTTTAGGCCAGAGACATGGAAGTAGAATTGCCAAGTCATAATGCCAAGTCACATTTCCACTTAATGGTTTCATCCAAATTGCTATTCAAAGAAGTCTCACCAATTTATTCTCCCACCGTTTCCTCACATCTTCAGTAATTCTATATTTTATCAAAATTGTTTAGACTTACCAACTTGGTAGCTGAAAAATTATATTTAGTTCTTTTCTATTACTGTAATTATGAATGACCTTGAATATTGTTTCTGCATTTTTAAGTCATCTATGAAGTTCTTAAGTCCTTTCTCTTTTTCTACACTTTGAATTGGTCTATTTCTTAATGTTATATAGAGAAAGATAATTATATTTTTTCCTATCTTATATAATGCATATATATTTTTCTCTAACTTCATGCATTTATGTCCACGTAGAAGATTTTTAAATTGTTTTGTAGCCAAAATGATTAACCCCTTTCATTGCTCCTGGATTTAGGTGGTTCTTGCTTAGACTCGCTTTCCCCAGTCTAAATAATTAGACTATCTTCCAGTGTTTTTATGATCTAGATTCACACATAAAACTCTGTGTCACTAATGTCGGGGAAAAAAAGTACGATAGAAATCCAATTAAATGTTTTTAACCAATCAACTAGGCCAGCTAAAGTAACTCTAATTACTCTCACCCCATCATCTGTGGCTTAAAGAGGATAAAACAAATTCAGAAAGGTCAAGTGTCTTTCTCAAGTTCAAACAACTAGTATAAATAAAATAACTACACTGAAGGAAAAGATTCGTTGTTATTAGTACTTCAGCAATATTCCTTAAATTTTACCACTCTGCTTTCTGATGCCAAACTCACATATTTTAGTTCCAAATGAGGGAGAAAAAAAATACGAAGTTATCCAAAAATAAAACTGCTAGATCAGAAACTATCGAATATTCTCTTAGTTAATTGAAGTGAAAGTTGGAGGACTCCTGGTCACAAGTACGAATGAAAGATTTTTCGAATCAAAGGTATGGATAGGACCATCTTGAAAGTCACTTTCTATCCTTAAGATTTTAGACTCTATAAGACACAAAGAAAATTCAAAATTCTAAGTAAGATGTCTCCTAAGGAGAAGAGTGGCTAGAATGCTGGGATATCTAATAATTCAACTTTTCTTTTTTCCAAAAAAGTATCTGTGTATCTTAGAGACACACTCTCATTTCATACTCTAATCTCCTCCTATCTTCTCTTACTTACATCCTCTCCATTCCCAGTTTTTCACTTAAAGTCTAGAAGTAGATCCTTGTAACTTCAGATTAGGGGGCAAAGGTTTCTTCTTATTTAAGGTTTGCAAATATGTCTGAAATATTGCAGATACAGGTGTGTGTGTGTGTGTGTGTGTGTGTGTTGAGCTGAGAAAGGAATAAGTTTTCCAACTTTTTTTTTTTGCAGGCTGACAATGTACAACAAACGAGAGCAAATTAAATTCAATAGGTATCAGTTACAATTTGGCACACAGATGCCATACATCCAACTTTCGCAACTGGCTGTTCCACTATTTTCTCTTTTTTTCATTCATGGTACAGAAGTTTTTTCCCACTCTTTTCTAAGAATGTGTTACACTCATTTAAGCAGGACCACTTCTTTCATAGTTTAAGTGTTCTTTTCTCTGTTAGACTCAGAGCTCTTTGAGTCCACCCAGCCCAATAACCTCTTATCCTGTAGTCTGCCCTCAAAAAATATTTACTGAATTTTTGAGTTAAATTTTATCCTTCAGATAACATTGGCTTTTTTTTTTTTTTTTTGAGACAAAGCCTCAACCTGTCACCCTGGATAGAGTGCCATGGCCTCACAGCTCACAGCAACCTCCAATTCCTGGGCTCAAGCGAGTCTCCTGCCTCTGCCTCCCAAGTAGCTGGGACTACAGGCACCAACCACAACGCCTGGACATTTTTTTTTAGGTTGCAGCCACCATTGTTGTTTGGCAGGCCCAGGCTGGATTCAAACCCGCCAGCTCACTTGTACGTGGCTGGCGCCTTAGCCCGTTGAGCCACAGGTGCTGAGCCATAACATTGGCTTTTAAAGTGATATCACGAAGAACAAGATATCACTGTAGTTTGATTTTCATAAAATTCATAGAATTTCTTTAGTCCTTTATATAATCGGCAATGTTTGAATGTCACCATTTGTTTTGTTTTGTACCAACTCCCACTTTGTAAGGGGAAGCTTGCTTTGTTTTGTTGAGAGGGAATCTCACTCTGTCACCCTGAGTAGAGTGACATGGTATCATCACAGCTAACAGCAGCCTCAAACTCTAGGGCTCAAAGTGATCCTTTCTATCAGCCTCCCTAGAGGCTAGGACTACAGATGGCTGCCACAATGCCCGGCTGGCTTTTCTACTTTTTAGTAGAGACAGGGTCTTGCTCTGGCTCAGGCTGATCTTGAACTCCTGAGCTTAAGCAATCCATCTGCTTCAGCCTCCCAGAGTGCTTCAAATTATGCATTCAGTTCTAAAGAATATGTTAATTATGAACTCTTCTACAGAAATGGGATAAAAACTTAAGTTTTTTTGAGCCCTTTTTTCCCTCACCTTTTCTAAACCCTGAGTGGTAGTTTGATTACCACTCAGGAAAGAGAATCTTCTTTTCTTTTTTCAAATAATTTTTGTTTAGAGACAGGTTCTTTTTTCTGTCACCCAGGCTGGAGTGCAGAGTCATGATCATAGTTCATAGCCTTCAATTCCTAGGCTCAACTGATCCTCCTGCCTCAGGTTCCCAAGTAGATAGTACTACAGGCATGTGACACCATGACCTGTGATTTAATTTTAATTTTAATAGTGATGAGCTCTCACTATCTTGCCCAGGCTGGTCTTGAACTCTTGGCCTCAAGCTATCCTCCTACCTCAGCCTCCCCAAAAGCTAGAATTTTATTGGCATAAGCCACTGTGCCTTGTGCTGAGAATTACTGAAAGTGAGTTAATTCTTTGGACCTAGTGGGAAAACCATTACCAATTCACAGTTCACTGCAAGATATCTTGAAATAAGATCTTGAAGTACTATCTTTCTTTTTTTTTTCTTTTTTTTTTTTTTTTTGAGACAGAGCCTCAAGTTGTCACCCTGGATAGAGTGCAGTGGCATCACAGCTCACAGCAACCTCCAATTCCTGGGCTCAAGTGAGTCTCCTGCCTCTGCCTCCCAAGTAGCTGGGACCGCAGGCGCCCACCACAACGCCCGGCCATTTTTTGGTTGCAGCCGTCATTGTTGTTTGGCTCGAACCCGCCAGCTCAGGTGTACGTGGCTGGCGCCTTAGCCCGTTGAGCCACAGGCGCCGAGCCTAGTACTATCTTTCTTAATAGTCGTTTTGTCTAGAAAAACTCTTCATGTAGGATATTCAAAAGCAGCTCCATGAGAGCAGGGATCTTTCATATTGGTTTCTGTAGCCCCGGTGCCTAGAAAGAGACCAAGAAAACAGTAAATACTCAACCAGAACCAGCTACCCTCAGCAATTTGGGGAATGTAGATCTATATGGAACAGACAGCAGACATTTCCCATTTTCCATGTCTGAAAGTTTTTATTTTTACTTCATTTTTGAAAAATATTTCATTAGGTAAAGGATTTAACATTGACAAATTTGGTTTCTTTTTATCACTTTAAAGATGTTACTCTTTTTTTTTTTTCTGACTTGCCTAGTTAGCCCCTGTCATTCTGATCTTTTCCCGTTGTATATACTTATTTTTCCCTCCTAATGATTTGAGATGTTTTCCCTTGTCACCAGTTTTCCACAGTTCAATTATGATCACGCTCATTGTGGTTTTGATTGTATTTATCCTAAGCAGTGTTTCTTACAACCGCAAAATTCTGGGTTCAAGCGACCATACTGCCTCAGTCTCCCAAGTAGCTGGGATTATAGGTGCCCGCCACAACTCCTGGCTAGTAGTATCATATTTTTAAGTTTTTTGAACAGTGTAGATCCTGAATTCTATTGAAAAGTTTACTATAACTTGAAAACAGTAAGGCAGTTCTGTCAACCTACCACCAATAACCATCATTGAAATGTATCTTTCACAATTCAGCTATAGGAGAACCAGGCATGCCACTATCAGATGTATATTAGCTATATTAGTTCTGCTTAACATTTGCTTCTAGACATTATACATAATTTGAATATAACATTATAAATTAGTTTTAGAAGCCTCCATCAGGGTGTAAACTTCCCAGTAAGAAGGAATTAAACGTCAACATAGTTTTAATAAGTGTGTCCCTCCATATATCTAGAAAGGCGAAATTGTGTGGTCATTAAAAGTAAAGCCAGGACGGCCTTCCTTCACATTATGATTCTATCTGTTACTTTCCAGTGTTGTTGAACATGTAACTTAACCTTTCTATACCTCAGTTTTCTTATCTGTTAAATGGAAATAATCATAGTATCTAATCTTCTAGAGTAGTTGAAAGAATTCAATGTGTTTTCAATGTAAAACACTCTTAATATATCTTGCTTGTAATCACTGTGTAAGTATTAGATACCATGATTATTAGTATTTACCTGTTTCTTAATTTTATTTTATGACAAATCTATGCCTGGCTTGGTGGATTTCATGGAAAGTTCATTTATATGGCAATTTTATAAGCAATTTGTAAAGCAATTTTACCTATTTAGAGATTGTATGAAGATCCCCTCTATAACATTTGAAGGAAAAAATTTGGCTAGTTGAAAATTGAGTTTGGATTCATTTTGGTCCTTCCTTCAGGACTGAGACCAACAGGTGCAGTGTAGGTTTATCTGGAAAATAATAATAGTGAGTTAGGTCAGGATCTACCCAGTCTCTTTCCAATGGCAAAAAGTGGTATTATAAGTCTCTTTCCAATGGCAAAAAGTGGTATTATACAGACAAGAGGCTCTGACCTTTCCTGGAAGCAGATTTTCGGGATGAGTCTTTCAGTAAGGATCATGTACATCAATGAAATTGATCATTCTAATTCTTCTCTGTCACAGAAAGTATTGATACTTTGGCCTTGGCTTTGAAGAAATATATTTAAGTACTTCCCTAAGCTTTCTTTTTTTTTTTTTCCGCAGTTTTTGGCTGGGGCCGGGTTTGAACCCACCACCTCCCATATATGGAACCAGTGTCCTACTCCTTTGAGCCACAGGTACCATCTTAGTATTTCCCTAAGCTTTTAACCAACGAACCAAAGAATTTTAAATAAGCAACATGAAAAAAGCATTTGAGACTAGGCACGGTGGCTAACAAGTGTAATCCTGGGAGACCAAGGAGGGAGGATCCTTGGAGCTTGGGAGTTTGAGATCAGCCTGAGCAAGGTGAGAGTCAATCGCTAATAAAAATGGAAAAATTAGCCACGCTTGCTGGCAGGTCTTTGTAGTCCCAGCTACTCAAGGAGGCTGAGGCAGGAGCATAGCTGGAATCCAGGAGTTTGATATTTCTGTGAGGTCTAACTAGGCTTGACACCAGGACACTCTAGCCTGGGCAACAGAGGGAGACTCTGCCAGAAAGAAAAAAAGAAAGGAATAAAAAGGAAGGAAGAAAAAAGAAGTAGGGAAGGAAGGAAGGACGTTGGGTTAAGGCTCTTATTTAACAGAGAAAGAATCTACATTATGAATTTGAAGTGCTTATCTCGGGTCACTATTTAGTGGATATACAAGAACTCAATCTGAGCTTTCTAGATTTCCAGGCTAATTTTTCTTTTCTATTTTTGTCACCTAAAACTTCAGGGAATAAAACATTGGATGAGGACCTATAGACAAAAATGTGAAGGAAAAAAGAGCTTTTCTTCAGCTCTTCTCTTCTCTCTCTGGTAAGCTGTCTACCTTTTCAGCACCACTTTTTCATTACTCTGCAGGCTCTGCTGTTTTCACATTGACTCATCCCCAGGATGAAAGCCTAATAACAAATTTATTCCAAGCAGTAAGTAACCTTAACAGAAAACAATGATTTAACCTAAAGGAATAACTTCACAACCATCAAGTTTTGACCTGGGTTGCCTGGGCAAATAGTTTTTCTAGGATTGGATACTCCCAAGTTCCCCGTATAAATCATAGGACAGAAAAATGCCTAAAATTGGGCTAGTGATTCCTTATCATAATCCTAGGAAGGCTCTCTGCTTTTGAAAGCTCCCACCATCATTCTGATAGCCCCCGCCTTATATCCTGGAAATCCTTATGGACCAGGATAAAACAGATTCTCTACTGAAGCATCTTCAATTTTCTTTTTCCTAAGGAAGAGCTGCCTTTGACATCTACTTGGAAAGTTACACGGACCGTGCCAAGTACTCACTAATGAGAGGAATGAGGTACTTGGCATCGTTACCAAACTTCTGAAAGTGGCAAATCAAAGAGAGAAGGCTCGAAGATCTCAGGTAATACATATGTCAATATGCCCATCTGAGCCCTGCTCTAAACCCCAGCCACAGCTTCCCCTGATATTAGCTCCCTAGAAAGGAAAATCCATTCCAACCAAATGAAAACATTTCCTTAACTGTGTTTCTTTGAGGATATCATCCAATCTTGATGACTATTTCTCTCCTCAAAAGGCTACTGCTATTCCTCATGCTGTAATGTTACAAGCTATTACTCACTATTATGCCATAAATTCTTCAGAGTTTATCAGAAAGTTCCCTAAAGCCCAGGATAATTTAAACTCCTCATGTCTTCTAAATTTTATAAGATGTAACTATAATCATTACAGTTACTTATATCCCATTATAATGAAGGCATCATTTCCCCCATAAAATTTAACTATAATTACTGTTTAAATTTTATTTGATTTTTAAATTTTCCTTTCCCTTCAAATTCATATGTAAAAGAAGAATGATCATGTGAGATTTCAGTCTTTTAATAAATGTGTTTTAAAACTGTACTTAGAAATTGAGAATTATGCTTAGGGAAAAATTGTCACACTCTGCTAGTATTTGCTGCCAACTATAGGTTTCTGCTAACTGCTTCTTTCTGGCAATGACCCAAAGCTATAGTTTTCTAAAGAAACTTTTCAGACTTTGAAACTGTCACCAATTTAGAAACAGATATATCAATCACAAGTTTTATTAACTTTATTCAGTATCTCTTAATTCTTGTTGCTTTTTTTTCTTACCTTGCATTTTAATGGGTGTATCAGATTTAATTTCTTCATCAGATTCCTAATGTTATATATTAAGATAATGAGATATTGTTCTAACTACTTATTCACATTTTGATTATTATCTTAACCTTGGAAATAAAAAAGGTAGGGTCCTTACCCTTATTCTTTAGTTAAAAACAAAACTGCATTGGGTGAAAGACTTAGAAGGTCTGAGTCAAAGCATTAGCATCAAAGATGCTAATTTATATTCAAAAATGCTAATTTAAAATTTTATGATATTTGTTTCATAAGAGGTTTTCTTCATCCTATTTTCACAATACATGTAGGAAGAAAGCCCAAGCTTTTACTCCCAAAGTACGTACATTCCCACCCATGGTGGCTGTTCTTTTCTACTTTACTGTTAGGAAAAGGATACCTGAGAATGAGTCATGAAACGATGCCATCAGACCATATAAAAAGTAAGTGAAAACTACTGCACCAGAGCCGGTTTCCATCCATCCCTGCCCCCTTCCCTGGTGCCCACCAGGGTGGGGGGGGGAAAGTAAAAACAGACGGGCTTGTAAGCACCCAGCTCTGGCCACAGCACTGTTTGATTGCTTAAGCCCAGTGGTCAGACAATAGAACCAGAAAGAATGGCCGCTTCCTTCCTTCCTGTTGAGTGTTCTGCCTGAGTGAGCAAATTCAATAGCACTTTGCTTCACAGCAACACTCGGCTCTAGCACGAGGAAAATCAACAAAGAGCCATTCTAGGGCATTTCCAACCCCACCTAAACCAAGCCTCTGAGCTATACAACCAGTGGGGAGGGGGTGGCCGGATCGGAGCACTCCTGGGGGTGTGTGCATGAAAGCACACAGCATCCAGGTTATTGTTTAGACTGAGCCACTGCTCACCCTGCACCACGCATTTCCAGTTGTCCAGTTCAGTTGTTCTCGCTTTCCACTTTCTAATCTGCAATTCCTAAAATGTCTGAAAGCATTTTTAAAATCTGATATTTCACTGTGGCAACGAAGTCAAAACTGGCGTGGACAATTCTGATGATGGTGACTCTATAGAGTCATCTTAAATGTTGTTCCAAAAAGTTATTCTTCTTGGTCTCCACTGACTTTTCAATCTATGTAGAGGATGTACAATAATTTGGGCAATTTGTCAGGTAAGAGCAGGAAGCAGAGAAGATTTAAGAGTAGACACACAGTCGGTCTTTCAGTGAGCGTGTGGCCCTAGGCGTTGAACTTCACAAGTGCCTCTCAGTTTTTCCTATGCCTTTGGTGGGACAGGATGGGCAGAGCAGGTGCAATTGGGTAGTTCCTGTTCCTAGCCCCGCTCCCCGGGTTGATTAGGCTCCAGTAAAATAGTTTCTGCCTACCCTCTGATCCATTTCAAAATGGTTACCTGGCTGCTTGCATGAAGCCAGAGGGGATTTTTCTCTGATACTCACTACAGCCACCTGGTTGGTTGGACTCCAGGAGGTAAAACTCCCAAAAGGGTGGTGTCCCCTCATGACTAGCTCCCCCTGGAGCTTATAACTCAGACTTGTCCACAATGGGTATCTAAAAGTTTGTCAATTACAGTTCCATTATTTTCTACCCAGTATTGGTTCCTGGGGGTAATTTCTGTTCGTGGGTTTCTTACATATATAAAAATATTTTGTCACCTTTTATTGTTGATTTGGTGACATGGTCTCTGCCACTGTGACATTCATAATGTTTGAATATTTTTGTCAATAAAAGTAAGTGTGGGGTCTGGCATGGTGACTCACTCCTATAATCCTAGCCCACTTGGGAAGCAGAGGTGGATGGATTGCCTGAGCTCACCGGTTTGAGACCAGCCTGAGCAGAGCAAGATCTCGTCTGTAAAAATAGCCGGGTGTTGTGGCAGGTGCCTGTAGTGTCAGCTACTTGTGATGCTGAGGTAAGAAAATTGCTTGAGCCTAGGAGTTTGAGGTTTCTGTGAGCTGTGATGCCACATCACTGTGCCAAGGGTGACAAAGTGAGACTCTGTCTCACAAAAGAGAAAAACAAAAGTAAGTGTGTACTTTATACTCGAACATTTCCACAACTGGCACTTGGTACCATCTATTGCTGTTAGAGGCACAAGAACACATTAAAACCATAATACAGTTAAACTAAACTATGTTATTCATCTGATGGATTTGAAGAAATCTGGAACATATCTTGGATTCAGCATTCAAGGTGACAGATAACAGTCTTTATTATGTGATTATAAAGAATTTACCATGGTTTGTCTTTCAATATGAAAAATCCATTTCTCGGCTCAGCACCTGTAGCTCAACAGGCTAAGGCGCCAGCACGTACACCTGAGCTGGCGGGTTTGAATCCAGCCTGGGCAGCCAAACAACAATGACGGCTGCAACCAAAAAATGGCCGGGCGTTGTGGCGGATGCCTGCAGTCCCAGCTACTTAGAAGGCGGAGGCAGGAGACTCTCTTGAGCCCAGGAATTGGAGGTTGCTGTGAGCCACGGCACTCTATCCAGGGTGACAGCTTGAGGCTCTGTCTCAAAAAAAATATATAAAAAGAAAAATCCATTTCTCCAACCATTCTAATTGGCACAACCCAACTAATGAAGCCCTTTATCTTATTCCATTAAAAACAAGCAAGAAAAATGACTTCTAATTAATAGTAACAAAATTTCCTAACAGCAAGAAATTATGTGAAAACTTTTTTTAAATTTAAACTTAAAACAACTCCTTTAAGCAGTTACTACCATTATAGCCTTTTCACAGAGAAAACAAAGGAAGTTCGGAGAATTTGCAACATTTACCCAAACTCAAATAGCCATCACTATGATTTGAGCCAAGACAACTTGACAACAGCGTCCCAGTTCTTTTTACTTTTAGCAATATAAAATGTGATTTGTTAAAAAAGAATGTGAAACACGTGTAAAACTTAACAATATAGAACAAAGAATTTTGTTTCCCATGTAAGAGTGAGAATCTTGATCTGATGCCCCATCACCACCAAATACTTAAGGGAATACATTAGTATCCCCTTATCCACTAGCGATATGTTCCAAGCCCCTACCCTACCCTTATCGATGCCTGAAATTGCAGATGGTACCAACCCCTATATATGCTGTGTTTTATCCTATACCTATATACCTATAATAAAGCTTACCAATTAAGCAAAGTAAGAGTTTAATAACCATAACTGATAATAAAATAGAACAATTGTAACAAATGTGGCAGCAGCTTCTTCATCAGCAGTTGTAACTTTTCCAGTAATTTTTATGTATTCCAGTCCAAACCTATTCCCAAATAAGTGCAGCCATCCTTACATTCAGTAGATGGCTTAATGTCACTTGTTTTGGGGAATCTCAGTGCTTTCTGGAATGACATTTTGCTGTCATTTGGAGCACATTTCTGTTAATGTCTTCCACCTACACATGTAATACCTTTTCCATCTTAACTAAGCATTTATCATGCACTATGATTATAATTTTTGTAGTTTAAGGTGCGACGGCAAAACTAGCATGAATTTCTTTTTCCTTATTCACAACTTCACAGACAGATTCATTTTTACTGTAGATCTTAGCAACCTCAATATATTTTCTTTCTTTTCTTATTAAGTCCTTTTCATTTAAAGGAAGCATGTTAACGCTTCTCTTTGATGTATCTGAATTGCCAGCTTCACCAATCTTGTGCTTTGGGGCACTTACTAAGGAAAATGAGGATGACTCGAAGCCAAGCTCTGCCATGCTGGAGCAGCAGATGTGATAACCAAGAGAGCTACAGAGTGAGTCATGGTCAGGGAGTGCAGACAGCACGCACATGCTGGACAAGGGACAACTCACGTCCTGCCAGGATGGAGAAGGCGCGTAGGAGATTTCATCATGCTGCTACTCAGAATACCGCACAACATAAAACTTGTGAATTGTATATTTCTGAAATTTTCCATTTATTATTTTTGGACTATGGTTGACCACCAATAACTAAAACTTGGAAAGTGAAATCACTGATAAAGGGCAGACCACTATATTTTGTGCAAACAAGGACATTCTCTTACATAAGTACAATATAACTGTGAAAGTCAGGAAATCCACCATGACACATTATCACTATCTAATCCTCAGGCCGCATTCAAGTTTTGCCTGTTGACCTACTAACGTTTCTGGGAGAAATGGATGCGGTTCAGAATCACACATTAATTTTTACACGTCAGTTCTCTTTAATCACCTTCGTTCTGGAACAGTTCCTCAGTCTTTTGGTGTTTTTTTTTTTCTTAATTTTCTTTGGGTTATTACAAAAAGATATTATAAAGAATACAAAAGAACAGCCAGATGAAGAGGTACATAAAGCAAGTCCAGAGGGTTCCTAAGCATAGGGACTTCTGTCCTAACGCAGGTGGAGCGTGTCCTTCTCCCAGAATGCAAATGCGTTCACCTACCCCGAAGCTCTCCAAACCTTATTTATTATTCAGAGGTTTTTACTGAGGTTTCCTCACAGAGGTATGATAGATTATTAACTCAATCTCTATCTCCTCTTTCCACTCCAAAGGTTTGAGGATGAGGCAGAAAGTTCCAAACTTCTAATTAAGGTTTGGTCTTCTGGCAACCTGTTCCCACCCTATTCTGAAGCTACCTAAGAGCATCCTAAGAGTTACTCATTAGAACAAAATATGTTCCTCTCACTTATGAAATTCCAAGGCATTTGGGAGCTCTGTGCCAGGAGCCACTTCCTCAGTCATTTGAAAATTTTGGGCCAGTTATTTTGTAGAATATTCCCAGATTTCAGTTTGTTATTGATTCCTTTGATTGGATTCAAGGTATTAATCTGTAACAGGTGCATCACAAAATGATTCTGTGCTCTTTCCATTGCACCATATCCAATCAGACAATGATGTTCACTCCAATCTCTTGTCAAGGTGGTGTCTGACAGGTTTTTCTGCTAAAAGTCTTCATTCTTTTTCAATTAAAATAATTTTGTAGGGGAGGTTATTCGAAGACATGAAATATCCTATTTCTCATTATGTTTTCAGTTTTTCCATTTACTATTTATATCATCATCATCTCATGAATTTTTACTTTATTCAATACTTATCCATTATTACCATGGTTTACTTCTATGTTTATTTTGGCCAGTGAAAGCTCATCTATGTCAGCATCTGACATTGTAACACTATTGTATGGATCACTTTCTATTCCTGGTCCAGTTGCTTTTTGGAGCAATGGCTCTGGAGTCACCTGTTTCTTTTAGGGTCTCCAGTTCCTTTGTGTGGAGAATGATATTTGGAAGCCTAGATTTGGATTCTAAGTATGCTCATGGCTATTGAGGTGTTCTTCCCAGGTCCTTTCATGGAACAAGGGAATATATGTACATATACACGTGCCTTGACACTTCTACTTATATCTCCCTACATGGAATCTGTTAAGTTTGCCCCACCACCTTCAATTCCAACCCAACATCACAGAATTACTTGTATTTTTTTCCATTCCTTATTTGTAATTTCTTTCTCAGAAAGTAAGAGCTTATTACACTTTACCCATGTTTATCTATTTGATCAATCTAGCTATATGCAACCAATCTCTCATCACCACTATAACTCCATCTTCTCCTTTGACACCCTTACATGTGGAAAGCCTCCTCATCTGCTTCACTTCTAAAATCCCACCAGGACTTTTCTCCACGTGACTGATTTCATTACCTTGCTTGGGCTCTATACCTTACCCCAACCAGTCTCCCTGTTCATCCCCCACTTCCATGTAGATCCCTGCATCACCCAAGTTAGGTGATGGAAAGCATTGGCCAGCTTCCCATAAACATCCTTCGTAACACTGACACTCAACACCCAGCCTCCTCATGTGTGAATGCCTTCTGTACCCTGTGGTTTGACTATATCCCTCCAAAATTCATGCTGAATCTTAATCTCCAATGCAATAGTAATAAGAGCCTTTAGAAGGTCATTATGTCATGAGGTCACCTCTCCTGTCAATTGAATTAATGCCTGTGTTAAAAGGCTCCGCGCCTCATATGCCCCTCTTTTGTTCTTCCACTTTTCACCATGTGAGCTCACAGCAACAAAAAGCCATTTTGGTAGCTGAGAGAAGCTCTCACCAGACACTGAATCTGCTGTCACCTTGACCTTGGACTTCTCTATCTCCAGAACTGGAAAATAAAGTTCCATTCTTTATAAATTTCCCAGCTTTAGGTTCTGCAGCATAAATGGACTAAAATACCCTCCTAGTGTCTCCCACATCCACATCCAGCCTTTCTCCTGCAGAAAGCTTTTCACAATAGAGCTTGGTTCTTATTCACTCACATGAGCAAGGAGAAGAATGAACCTATTACACTTTATCAGCATAATGATTTCATTTATAAGTATTTGTACCTGGCACAGTGCATAAAAGCTGTTGTTGGACTACTTGCCTCGCAAAAGAGAGAAAATTAAGAAATTCATTTTACTCTGATTTCTGAAATACCCTAATCAAAATAAACCAAGTCAGAGAATTCTGTTCCCAGTGACTCCATCTAGCCCAGTCACTTCTCTCTTCCAGGACATGATAGCTTTTACTTTGAATAGCGTCTGTAAAGCATTAGGTATATTTATGCTTCCTAAGGAGGAATAATTCCATTTTATTCTTCATAGAAAAGGCTAAAGCATTCACCCTCTTATGCTCCCATAAAAGGCTCCATCTGTACCCTCATAAATAGGGATTCCTTTAGTGGTCTCCGCTCTGTCCGTAGACAGACATCTCTTCAGTACCATATTACCGGATTGATTCATTTACACTACTTCATGTTCTCAACATTTAGAGGTTCAAGGACCACATTACATTCATCTTTGTATCTGTAGGGCCTGAAACAACACAGGCTCTTAATACAGTTTTAATGATTGATTGGATAACTGAATCAATGGGTGAATAGCAGGAGCTATTACTGAAATTATTTTTAATCCTCATCATAATGCAAAACAAGGAATGGAGGGTTTATAACCAAACTATCAATTTATTTGTGACTACACACACACACACACACAATTTTGCCCTCCAGCACATGTCACTGTGAAAATTAGGCATTCCCATACTCCTTAAGAAGGAACCTGTGGTGATAATAATTTCAAAGCCACTTTTCTCATTCTCTGACATGTCTAAGCCAAATACTCTTTATGCTTATAAAACAGAGATTCTCTTTTCATGTCTTTCTCTGTTTCGTCCACTCCATACACAGCAGTGAAGAGAGTTTTGATAACTCTGGTCACCAATGTATCATTATCTATGATCTGCATTCAGTACACTTATGTACTTCTAAACGAAATAAATCTCTTCCTATCTATCAAGAATTTAATAATTCTAATACTCACTACAAAATTTCCACTAACATCTGATATCATTTGAATAGTTAGTGAGTGGTAAACAGGAACTCTTTAACCAGCATTAGCATAAAGATTGAATAATCCTGGCTCGGCGCCTGTGGCTCAGCGGGCTAAGGCGCCAGCCACATACACCTGAGCTGGTGGGTTTGAATCCAGCCCGGGCCCACCAAACAACAATGACGGCTGCAACCAAGAAATGGCTGGGCGTTGTGGCAGGCACCTGTAGTCCCAGCTACTTGGGAGGCAGAGGCAGGAGACTCGCTTGAGCCCAGGAATTGGAGGTTGCTGTGAGCTGTGATGCCACGGCACTCTACCCAGGGTGACAGCTTGAGGCTCTGTCTCAAAAAAAAAATAAATAAATAAAAAACAAACCATTCTGAAATAATCCAAGCATGGTGGCTTGCAGCTATAATTAATTTCGGCACTTCCAGAGGCCAAAGATGGAGGATTGCTTGAGGATAGGAGTTGAAGACCAGCCTGGGCAACATAGTGAGGCTCCTCCTTTACCAAAAATAATTTTAAAAAATTACCTGGGTGTGACCCTAGCTACTTGGGAGGTTGAGTTGGTAGAATCACTTGAATCCAGGAGTTTAAGACTGTAGTGAGTCAAACATATATACATCTTCTGGGTGTAAATGTATTAAAATGGAACATTAAAAAACAGAAATCTGCTGGGTGTGGTGGCTCACACCTGTAATCCTAGCACTCTGGGAGGCTAAAGCAGGTAGATTGCTTGAGCTCAAAAGTTCAAGGCCAACCTGAGCAAGAGTGAGAGCCTATCTCTACTAAAAATAGAAAAACTAGCCAGGCATTGTGGTAGGGGCCTATAGTCCCAGCTATGCAGGAGATTGAGGTATGAGGATCACTTGAGCCTAAGAGTTTGAGGTTGCTGTAAGCTATGATGCCATGGCACTCCACCCAGGAAAAGAAAGTGAGACTCTGTAAAAAAAAGAAAAAAAGGAAAGAAGCAAAAAAAATTAATGAAAAAGAGATTGAACAAAAAGCAGACAAGACATAAAAAAGAAATAACTAAATGACACAACTGAGCTCTTCCTTTTCAGCAGTTACTTTCCATGTAAGTAAATTAAACTCTGTAATTAAAAGGCAGAAATTGGCAGAATATATTTTTTTAAAAACATGATCTACTTACTATTATGTAGAAGAGACTCATTTTAGACACAAAGACACAGAAAGGTTGACAGTAAAAACATGCAAAATGATTTTCCATGAGTATACTAACCAAAAGAGAAATGGAGTGGCTGTATGATTATCAGAAAAAAGAGACTTCAAGTCAAAAAAAATTAAAAGAGACAAAAAAAAGACAGTATACTGTATATTGATAAAAGGTACAATTACAGATACAACAATTATTTTTTTGGAAAGTATAGTATATACCTAACAACTAAGCCTAAGAACATGTAAAACAAAAACTGATAGAACTGAAGGGGAGAAATAGACACTTCTACAACAATATTAGGTAATTGTTCAATATCAACTTTCAATAAGGGATAGAGAAAACCATACAAAAGATCAATAAGGAAATAGAGGATTTGAAAACACAATAAATCTTTAAGAGCCTATGGACATATGGAACACTCCACCCTAAAAAAGTACCATACACATTTTTCTCATGTGCACATGGAACATTCTCCAGGATAGACCATATGTTAAGGCAAAAAACAAGTTTAAATACATCTTAAAAGATTGAAATTATACAAAATATTCTTTCTAACCACAATGGAATAAAACTAGAATTTGATACCAGAAGTAAATTGGAAAACTCACAAATATGTAAAATGAAACGACACACTCTGAAATAACCAATGAGTCAAAGAAGAAATCACAAAGGAAAGTACAAACTGCCTTGAGAGGAATAAAAACAAAAATACATGTCCCAACTCATGGGATGCAGCAAAAGCATCAGAAGGACAATTATATGCCCACAATAAAAAAGAAAAAAATCCTCAAATGGTTACCTAACTGTATCCTTAAAGAAGTAGGAAAAGAACAGCAAACTAAACCCAAAGTGAGTGGAAGCCAGGAATTACTGAAAGGGTGGAGATATGTGAATAGAAAATACGGAAACAACAGAGCATCAACAAAACCAAAACCTGGTCTCCTGAAAAGGTCAATAGAATTGACAGACCTTTAGCTAAAATCTCTATGAAAAAGGAGAGGGTTCAAATTACTCAAATCAAAGATAAAAGCAGAGACGTTACTGCTAAAATATAGAAATAGAAAGCATTACAAGAGAATAATACTTTGGACCAGGAGTATGGCTCAGCCTGTAAACCTGGCACTCTGGGAGACTGAAGAAGGAGGATCTCTTGAGCTCAAGAGTTTCAGACCAGCCCGAGCAAGAATGAGATGTCTGTCGCTACTAAAAATAGAAAAATTAGCCAGATGCCATAGTGTGTGCCTGTAGTCCAGCTACTAGGAGGGCCGAGGCAAAAAGATTGCTTAAGCCCAGAGGTTCAAGACTGCAGTAAGCAATGATGCCATTGTACTCAGTCTCTACCTGGGGTGACAGAGTGAGACTATGTCTTTAACAAAAAAAAAAAGAATACTATAAATCACTGGCAATTGCATACCAACACATTGGATAATCTAAAAGATACAGACAAATTGCTAGAAATGCACAAACTAAAGAACCTAACTCAAAAAGAAAGAAGTCTAAGTAGATCTAAAATATGTAAGATTGGATCAAAAATCAAAAACCTCTCAACAAAGAAACTCACTATGAAAAAGATGATGAAACTCATCTCATGTTGAAACTGTTTCACTGTATTCAACCAAGAATTAACGTCACATCAGTCCTTCTCAAACACTGTCAAAGAATAGGGAGTACTTCTCAACGCACTCCGTAAGTCCAGTATTACCCTGACACCAAAGCCAGAAACGACAATGAAAAAGCAGCTATTCTTTATGGACATAGCTGCAAAAATACTTAATGAAACAACAACAAACTTAACTCAGTAGCACAGTAAAAGGACCACACACTATAATCAAATGGAATTTATCCCAGGATATGAGAGCTGTTCAACATAGTAAAATCAGTGTAATACAGTAATAGCCTGCATTGGTAAGTACATTTACCTCTTACCTGTAATAGCTTTTGTTCATAAGTGGGAGTTAAATGTAAATTGAACATTTGTAACTTGGGAAATGCCTGTATATGATATTAATAAAGTGGAGAAAAATAAAACATATCATCATTTCAACCGATGCAGAAAAAAAACACTTGACAAAATTTAACATTGTTTTTATGATGTAAATTCATAATAAACTAGGAACAGATGAAAATTCCTTAAAAAGGTAAAAGTCATATATGAAAAACTCACAGCTAATATCCAATTCAGTATTGAAAAACTAAAAGCTGTTTCCATGTTAGGAACAAGACAGGCTCACCAATTTCACCAGTATATTAATAATCAACAAAATACTGGAAGTTTAATTCAGAACAAGTCAGGAAAAATAAATGAAAGTCACCCAAATTAGAAAGAAAAGCTAAAACTATTTCTACTCACAGATAGTTGGATCTTATTTGTAAAAAACCCTAAATTAATGTGCAAGGAAAAAAAGTTATAGCTATTAAACAAATTCATAAAAGTTACAAAATATAAAATCAATACATAAAAATCAGTTGTATTTCTATACATTAGCAATGAACAAAAAGGATGTCTTCAAATCCACATATGATAGCATCAAAATGAATAAAATTCTCAGGAATAAATTTAACCAAGAAAGATCAATTAGTATACTGTAAATGATACAATATTATTAATAGAAATTAAGGAAGATCCAGATGAATAAAAAGATATTCCATGATCGTGAATTGAAAGGCTTAGTAATAGATTAGCATGACAATATTACCCAAAGAGATATCCAGACTCAATGTAATATCAAACTTTCAACAGTGTTTTTTCAGACATGGAAAAATTCATTCCAAAATCTATATGAAATTTTAAGAGACCCAGAATAACTAAAACAATATTGAAAAGAAGTTTTGGGTTGAAGGACTAACAATTCCTGATCTCATAACTTACTATAAAACTGAGTAATCAAAACAGTGTGGTGCCATATAGATAGACATACAGACCATTGGAATAGAACTGAAAGCCCAGAAATCAACCCTTATATCAATGACCAATGGATTCTCAACAAAGGTGACAAGAACACATAATAGGGGAAGGAACAGTCTCTTCAACAAATGGCTCTGGAAAACTGGATATTCGCATTTCCAAAAAAAAGAAAAAAAAAAAGGAAATTGGACCCGTCCATCCTTACAGGCCACACTTATTGCAAGCTGAGCCCATCCGGAGTGTTCTTGGTCTGAAAATGAGCACAGCTTGAGAGCACAGGTATTACTAAGTCAGGTTGGCAAAACTGCAGAGGAGTTAGAAATAAATGAACCGATACTTTTTTGTACTATTAGTAGCAAGACAATAATCACCTTTTTTGATATTTTTAGTTATTAAAAAAAGTTTTAGTATTTTTGTTATTCTGCTCTTAGAATTAGCCCCATTTTGGGGGAAAAAAAAAGGTACTTCATAGAGTGTCAGGATATGCCAAGTCAGAGAAACGAAGTTTATCTCAGGGCCTGAACCACGTAGAGAATCCAAGATTTGAACAATGACCTGTATTTCTGACACTTTAGCATGCTGTTTGCTCATTTGCTATATTCTGAATGAATGCCTTTCTCCCAAGATTCTTTTGCATTTTGAAATTACACCTTAATTTTTTATTTATGTTGAATAATTTGCATTTTCTCTCATTTTCAAAAAGGGTGATAGGACAACCTCTAAAATTACTGATCAGGCAAAGCCAATAATATTCTTTGCCTTCATTAAAAGCTTGAATGTGGATGTACATCTGGGAGAAAAAGGAAAATTTCTTCTAGCTCACTGGTTAACACACCTCCAGGTGGTGGGGATGGGGTCACAGTCACACCTTCCCGCAGGTGTTTTTAGCTAATTAAAAGCAACTAGACAAACTAATTATTCATAAGGGGGCTGTCATATTTGCCATGCTGTGTTTATTTAGTTATGAATATGAGAGTCCATTGTTACTTTGCTTTACATGGAAGATCAGAAGTGCTTCATCCATGCAGGCAGAGTGACTTGTGCTCCCACAAACAGAAGGAAACATTCGGTAGAACAATTTGCAGCGCGATCTCTGATAAACTTATTTGAATAAAAATGATATTCTGTGAACTGTTTCTGCTTCCCGTATTCTATTAATAATGAAGAAAAAAATATTCTCCCTTTATTTTGGTAAGTATTTATTTTTCCTAAAAACAATAAATCTATCCTTTGGTGACTCACAGGAGCTCTCTTGCAGTACGCATGTTAGACTTTGAAGGTGTTGCACAATATTATGCTTCCATCACTAGTCTAATATAACAACTAATTTTCCTAAATCCAGATTTCACTTTTAGCTAACCTATTTTGTTTTAGGAAGTTTTATTTCTCACAATCAAGAAGACTTTACTAGGTGCTCTAAAAGCCAGGTAAGGTTGAAACCCTCCCAGTGAAACTAACACCTTCTCTCCCATCCCCATGGTGTGGGGGTGGGGGGGTGGGAGGGGTGGGAGGTGGTGGGAGGTAAGGTTGAAACCCTTCCAGTAAAACTAGCACCTTCTCTCCTATCCCCATGGTGGGGGTTGGGGGGGGTTGGGGGTGGACTTTCCTCCTTTCCCTGCCCTCAGAGAAGGAAGCTCATCAACATTAGCACACAAATGCAAAATAACCTTCCAGGCCCCTTCCTAGGAATACAAATTAGGGGCAGGTAGTTGAAGAGCTTAAAAAGCTGAAATCAGTCACTCTGAAAGGATGAATAGATTAGAGATAGAAAGTGGGGTGTTCAGCTTTTGTCATTTAAAGTGACATCTTTAACTCTTTGCCTTCTAGAGACAACCCCTTTCCAAATAATAGAACTTTGCAGTCAAGAGTTCCTGGGTTAAAAACAATAAAATGATATTGAGCTTCCTTTTAAAAGGTATAATGATAAAAGTTAGATATTGGTTTCCCTAGAGTTGTGGCAGTGAATAATTTATTAGAAAAATCTTCTTAATTTTTTTAAAAGGTTAACTTACATTAGTTGATTAGTGTTGTTTTCCTTTTTTTCTCTTGGTCGCACTTTTAGCTAAATGCAAATCATGTTTTACTACAGTTACAGTTGGCTGAGTTTTGTCTTGGGAGATGAGTTTGGCTGGAAGCTTGAATCTTGCTTTCTAGTTAGATCTATCTTATCAGGTGTTGCCATAGCTTTTTGTAATAATTATGAGATCAAAGGCCAAGCACGTGTTTTTCTAGGTTGACGGAGCTTTGGGTATGTCTCTTGGCTATCCAGAAAGGAGTACGGCAGGCAGAGCAACGAGCAATGTGCAGACACATTCTCAAGCCAACAATCGAAACGTTAAAGCCCAAGAGCTGGAGGTTGCTGTGAGCTGTGTGACGCCAGGGTAGGCACTCTACCGAGGGCAATAAAGAGGGACTCTGTCTCTACAAAAAAAAAAAAAAACAAAAAAAAAAAACAGGATTTCAGGAGTGGTGCCTGTGGCTCAAAGGAGTAGGGCTCCAGCCCCACAAACCAGAGGTGGGGGGTTCAAACCCAGCCCCGGCCAAAACAAACAAACAAAAAAACAAAACAGGATTTCAGAGCCAGAAGAAGGCTTCATGTCATAGTACAAGACAACAGAGGAACAGGGAAGTAATTATCAAGTCAACTAATAAAACTCAGCCTTTCTATTACAATTGCATGTTCTTATCTGGAGGTAGAATTGGGGGGTAGTACACCTTTTGGGGGCAGAACACTATTATAAGAGGGTCTTTATCTAACATAAGCAATCATTGTAACCTAATTCGTTGTACCCTCAATGAATCCCCAATAATAAAAAAGGGGGTCTTTATCTAACACAAGCAATCAACGTAACCTGGTTCTTTGTGCCCTCAATGAATCCCCAACAATTAAAAAAAAAAGACTGTGCTACCTTCTGTGTGTCTTTCCATTAGACTTGTATCATCTCTAAGCTTTAAGGTTTTGGTTAGACAAGTTTGGACAAATACGTTATAGTTGCTGAGGCAGATGGAATATCACTGAAACAGAGAGAAGATATGTAAAAGATAAATTCTACCCAGGATATTTAAAATGATTATTTATATGATGGGACTAGGAGTGGCTGGGAGATGGGCAGTTGTGGGTAGCCATGCATAGAATGAGTTTTTATTTCTATTGTGGCACAACATTCACAGTGTTTTCCTTGGAGAGGAGGAAAAACAGGGCCACAGAAAGTTTGGGGGTTTTGTTTTACTTTTTAAATGACACTTCTAATTAAAGCCAATCCAGATTCCATGCCTTTTTTTTTTTTTTATTCCTCCAGTGATATGCAACCTTTTGAGGACAAAATGACCTTTCCTTTCTTAGTGGCTTGAATAACACTGTTTATAATATTAGCGCTTCAAAATGTCTTTAGTGGTTTAAGGGTAATTCAGCAGATCTGTTCCCCATTGATAACAGAGAGGTGCTTATCTACTATCTCCTGTTTTTGATTTCACAAGCAGGTAACATTGATAAGTTTCTGCTCTGAAATCTAACAGTAAAATCCATCCAGGATTTTGGTCTAGGCGGTCATTAATATCAGATACAATGTGAAGAAAGGCTGTCTCTGAAAATAATTATCTTTTTGTCAAGGGGTTTCCCTAGAGAGCTCCATTGAAGTTTCCTTCCTTTTACGTTGACATTAAGATTAGGGAGCAAAAGCTGCTTCCCAGCCTCCTTGATTTGTTCCTTCCTCGTTTGATTATTTTTGTATGTTTTAAAAGAAACCCTGTAAAATTATGAGGAAGACAGAGGCAATAGGATGGAAGTTAGCTGACAAAGATGCAAACTTTGGAATGAGATAAAGTTTGCATGGAAGGAGACTCTGCTGTTTACCATTACTTGTGCGATTGTCTGGTATCTTTGAGCTTTGGTATCTTATCTACAAATGTAGGATAATAATATCTACCGCACAATAGGCTGTGAGGCTAAAATGAAATCTGTTTGTAAGTGGGCTAGACTAGTGCCTGCTCATAGAAGCTGCTCAGTCCGTGCTAAGCTGCTTTCTTCCAGAGAATGAGTAGAACTTGCTTATTTTGGAGCTGGGTTATTGACAGGGACGATGACTTAAGGAAGATGAGTTCCGGAGCTCAGTCTAAGGTCATTGTGAAGCTAAACTAGGTTTTGAGAAGGGAGAGGTTGGAAGATGCACAGCAAAGAGTGAATTCCAGAACAGATAGAGTAGGCCAAGTGCAGTGGCTCACGCTTGTAATCCTAGCTCTCTGGGAAGCCAAGGCAGGTGGATCACCCGAGCTCAGGAGTTTGAGACCAGAGCAAGAGTGAGACTGAAAGCACGGACAGTGAGAATAAGAGGAAGTCATTCAGGCCAGGATTGAGGCAACACCCGTGGTCTGGTCAGTGGAGGGCCTACGTGACCTTCACCTTGTGTCTCTCATTCTCGCTGTTCTGTAAATTCAGCTTTAACCTAAATGTGTATATCTTGAATAGTTTAGGGCAATTGATTTGGGAGATTAACTTTTGAATCAGAATGTTCTGTTGAGTCATGTGTCAGGGCCCAGCACTGGCAGGTCTCTGGCCTGGCTTAACTAACTAGGTTCCGGACGCGGACTGCTAGGTTACCTTGCTCTGGTACGGTTTCTCTTGGGTGCCTGAGGGCTATCTACTTCAACAGAGGAGAGGGAGAGTGTCTTAGAGAGAGTAAAGCAGTCTTCTTAGAAAGATAGATCTTAGTCTTTAGCAGAGCTTGGTAATCTTCAGCAGAGAGATACCATGCTGGCATTCTGCAGGCAGGAGAGGAGACAGAGTCAGAGCAAGCGGGTCCGTGATAGAATGCGCATGCTCCTGACTGCCTTCTCCTCCAGCCTAATATAAGGCTAATATCATGCCTCTTAACACCACAGGTGTAGAGACTGCCAATTCACCACTGCTCTCATCTCGCAAGCTCTCGGGCTTGTTAGGAGAGCTAAATCCCTCTCCTTGCCCTTTCCACCCAGGTGTCCCATTATTGAGCTATCCAGGTATTTCTTATAACTCTCACTCCTCCTAGCCATAGGCTATACAAGCTGCAACAGTCATGGGTAATGCTGATTATTATTTATTATGTGTTGTGCTGAATGTTGTTATTTAAGATAAAGATTAACATGATTTTTTACTTGGAACTTTTATGTATGAAACTGTAATTTTAGAAACAGAAGAACAGAACAGTCTTAGAGAGACTAATCTCACTGTTCTCCAAAATCCTGGCCTTGTGATGAATAAAGTTTGGTGGACCTATCCCCGTCTCTGAATATTGACTGACAGTGACAGGCAGCTGGACCCTCTTTGTCCAGTAACAAAACCCCATTTCTACTAAAAAAAAAAAAAAATTAGCAAGGCATTGTGGCAGTAACCCACAGTCCCACCTATTGGAGAGGCTGAGGCAAGAGGATACCCAAGATTTGAGGTTGCTGTGAGCTATGACGCTACAGCACTCTATACAGGGAGATAGAGTAGGACAGAAAAAAAAAGAAGAAGAAGAAGAAAAGAAAGACGGGGTAGGGGCAGCACCTGTGGCTCAGTGAGTAGGGCATGGGTTCCATATACCGAGGTTGGTGGGTTTGAACTCCACCCCAGCCAAATTGCAACAAAAAATAGCCAAGCCTTGTGGCCGGTGCCTGTAGTCCCAGCTAGTTGGGAGGCTGAGGCAAGAGAATCACCTAAGCCCAAGAGCTGGAGGTTGCTGTGAGCTGTGATGCCACAGCACTCTACCAAGGGCAATGGAGTGAGAATCTGTCTCAAAAAAGAAAGAAAGAAAGAAAGAAAGAAAGAAAGAAAGGAAGGAAGGAAGGAAGGAAGGAAGGAAGGAAGGAAGGAAGGAAGGAGGAAGAAAAAAGACAGGGTAGATTTGTTTTAATAAGAGGCTCCCTGCTGTAAACCCATTCCCTGTCCAAAACATCTGGGCCTGCCTTTCTGTGGGATACAGACTTACAGAGGTTTCTGTCTCATTCCTAGATCTTGGACCTGTACATCTGAGAGTTTCTAGACTCTATCAGGATATTTCACATACATCTCAAATAAAACGTGTCAAAAACTAAATGTATCATGCAAAACTGCATCTAGATAGTAGGAGTTAGTTCTAGCACTTCATAGCACTCCAGGGTGAATGTGGTTAACAACAACACATTGTATATTTTCAAATAGTTAGAAGAGAGGCGTTTGAAAGTACTCCACACTAGAAATGATACATGGTTGAGGTGATGGATATGCTCATCACCGTATTTGACCATTACACATTGTATACCTGTATCAAAATATCACACTATTTGGCTTGGTGCCTGTAGCTCAGTGGGCAGGGTGCCAGCTACATACATGGAGGCAGGCAGGTTCGAACCTGGCCTGGGCCTGCTAAAACAACAATGACAACTGCAACAACAACAAAAAAATAGCCAGGCATTGTGGCAGGCACCTGTAGGCCCAGCTACTTGGGAGGCTAAGGCAGGAAAATCGCTTAAGCCCAAGAGTTAGAGGTTGCTGTGAGCTGTAACACCACTGCTCTCTACCCAAGGCAACAGCTTGAGATTCTGTCTTAAAAAAAAAAAAAAAGCCACACTATAACCAACCATAAATATATATAATTAGTATCTATCAATTAAAAATAAATGAATAAGAAATTAGCTGGGCGCTGTGGTGGGTGCCTGTAGTCCCAGCTACTTGGGAGGCAGAGGCAGGAGAATTGCCTAAGCCCAAGAGTTGGAAGTTGCTGTGAGCTATGACTCCACAGCACTCTACTGAGGGCGATAGAGTAAGACTCTGTCTCCACAAAAATATAAATAATAATAATAAAAAAATAAATGAATAAGTAATTGGTTATATTCCCTTCTCCATCTAAATCTATTCCACTTCTTGCATTTCCTAGATTTGTCACTGGTGTTAATATCTAACCTGGAAAACTGAATGCATTATTAACTCTGTCTTGGTCAAGGACATTCAGTTGGTCAGCAGGTCATATACGTGTCTTCCCAGCCATTTCTTCTTCATTTTTATTACCACTTGTGTCCTCAAACCCATTCTTTGATCCTCCCCTTAGCTTACATATACACAATTCTCTTAATTTGAGATGACATTCTCTTCTCTCTTCTTTTCTGGAATGACTAGTCCCTTGGACAGATGCAATTCTGCTGTCCCCTCTGCTAACCCTCCCTCAACCTCTTTGTGGAGGATTGCTCCCACCCTGTGATTTTGTAGTGGCCATATAAAAAGAGGAAGCTTAGGACATGTTCCATTCCAACTTTATTATTGTCTTTAAAAAGAAGTCTCCATTTTTAGACTATAGAACTAATAGACAATACAAGAAAACATTGACTTTAAATGATTCACCTGTGTAGAAAGTATAAAATGAAAATCCTGTATATTCCTCCCCAGACAAAATTCCCAGTTTGTTTGATGACGTCCTTCCACCCTAAATAAACAGAAACACACACCTGAGCATTCATACATGTACAAGAATAAAACTATAGCGTATATTTGCAAAAATGACACTTTAAATACAGACTACCTGGTAATCTGTTTTTATACTTAAAAATACTACACATTAATAATTAACACCAGCATGTTAACTAACTTACATAGAATAAATTTGGGGGCAAGTACCTCAGTTGCAAACATTGTTTTGCTAATTTCATATATTTACTTATTAGTTTTTATGGAGAAACCCTTAATATTTTTATTGAAATGAGAAGAAATTGACAACTATTTCATGAAAAAATCTGTAAAACTATTTCAGCTTTTCATACATAAATACGGCACAATATGGCTAAAAATCCACTTTCATATTTTAATGCACTTCAAAATTTTCTTCATGTAGGTTTGATGTGTTTTTAATATTCAGTCAGTCCCTAATTAATATTTTTGTTGCTGTTGTGACCAGGAAGGTCATATGAAGGAAGAAAAAAAAGCCGCACTATCACTAACCTTATCAATTATGATAAGTTAATACAAGAAATATAAGCAAAGAACAACAGTTCTTATAAAAGCAAAAATCAGTCGATACAAGAAATATAAGCAAAGTTAATAGAAGTTAGTACAACTGATTTTTGCTTTTATAAGAACTATTCTTTGCTTATATTTCTTGTATCAACTTATCCTAATTGATCTCCATTATCAAGTTTGATAGTTCATAAGATACTCTAATTTTTCTTAATAAACACTTATATAACCTGCAAATCAAGGATATTGCCCCTCCCTTCCTTTAGATTTTTCTTAGCTGAGTATATTGGATGAAAATCTTTAGGACTATCCTGACTAAGAATGGCACGGACAGGTTCAAGAGAGTGCACGTATGCTCTGAAAAAGACACTACACTGTTGGCTTTAAGGACTCTGTGGACAGACACAAAAGGAGAAGAATGTCAAGGGAAGCTCTAGGGCAGTGTGTGCTCCGGGCATGATCTCCCGTTCCTTGGTCTGGCTGACATTCACAGTCTCAATATAGCAACTTGACTGGAAAGCTTCAGGAAGAACCACACAGTATACTTAGTATCTTTTCATGTCCAAGTCACAAGACTTTCAAGATTTCCAATTCACTCTTCATTTCCCAGACTCTAATCCCCAAAGAAACATTTTCTCTGACTTCATCTCTTGATACACTTTCATGGTGCCCTTTGGAACCTTCAACCTCTGTCACACATCACTTCTGACACTTCTTGCCAGGGCCCAGGACTGGCCAGGTCTCGGCCCAGCTTAACTAGGTTCCGGACGTGGACCACTAAGTTACCTTGCTCAGGTTCAGTTTTTCTTAGGTGCCTGAGGGCTATCTACTTCAGCTGGAGAAAGAGAGAGAGAGAGTCTTAAAAAGAGTAAAGCAGTCTCCTTAGAAAGATAGATCTTAGTCTTTAGCAGAGCTTAGTAATCTTCAGCCGAGAGACACCATGCTGGCGTTCTGCAGGCAGGAGAGGAGACAGAGTAAGCGAATCCATGATAGAATGCGCATGCCCCTTGACTGCCTTCTCCTCCAGCCTAACATAAGGCTGATCTCTGCCTCTCAACACCCCACGTGTAGAGACTGCCAATTCACCACTGCTCTCATCTCGCGAGCTCTCGTGCTTGTTAGGGGAGCTAAATCCCTCTCCACGCCCTTTCTACCCATGTGTTCCATTATTGTGCTATACAGGTATTTCTTATAACTCTCAATCCTCCTAGCCATAGGCTATACAGGCTGCAACAAACCTCTTCCGTGAAGTTTTTGCCTTTTTGCTTAAAATCTCATCTTGTCCTGAAGCCATCAGTTTCCTAAGGTTCCTACAAAAACTGGCCATTGTCTCTATTATAGCCCTACTATCAATAGTGCTTGTGGTAGATTAGTTATCTTAGGTTCTGGGTAATTTGAATAATACAGAAATTACCATTGCTTAAAATTATTTTATAGATAGAATAGCCTATAAATCTATTAGTACCTAATACTCTTTTAGGTCTGAATCTTTAACAACCTTTTCAATTATTTCTATGGTTGCTCATCTATTCATACTTTACTTTCTCTGAATAAATCTTGGTAACTCTTAGAAAGAGTTAGAAAGTATTCATTTTATCCAGATTTTCAGGGTTTTTTGTTTTGTTTTGTTTTAGATTTAAACAGGTTTATTCTGAGTCAAATATGTATGACTGGCCTGGAGAGCCATACCCAAGACACCTAGAGCAAGTAGTCTCCCCGTGGTTGGGTTGCGGTTTGGTTTTATGCGTTTCAGTGAGTCAGGAATGACACGTCACATCACAAGTCCATAAATAGAATGCATAACTGGCTTGGTCCCAAAAGACAGGACATCTTGAAGCAGGGGATTACAGGTTAAAGGCAGGTTTAAAGACTCTTTGATTTGCAATTGGTTAAAGAAATGAAGCTTTGTCTACATGCTTGGAATGTTTTAAGGAAGTCTGGGTTTTCTTCATTTGTTTTAACTTTTTTTAAATACTTGAAATATCATGAGGATTAAAATCTTTTCAGTTACGTGTGGTTACTCATGGATCCGTTTGGTTCCATGGATCACTTTTCTAATGCTTGTGTCAGGGCCATAAGTGAGCCCAGCTGAGATTTTAGGTGCCCAGAATAGGTTTTCAGCTATCACCTCTTCCCTGCCCCTGCTTGACTTCCACTCAGTTTTACTTCCAGAACCAAACCAAACTGTGTTCTTCAGTTAGTTCCATTTTATTTATTTATTTATTTTTTTGAGACAGAGCCTCAAGCTGTCACCCTGGATAGAGTGCGGTGGCATCACAGCTCACAGCAACCTCCAATTCCTGGGCTCAAGCAAGTCTCCTGCCTCCACCTCCCAAGTAGCTGGGACTACAGTCACCCGCCACAATGCCCGGCCATTTTTTGGTTGCAGCCATCATTGTTGTTTGGCGGGTCCGGGCTGGATTCAAACCCACCAGCTCAGGTGTACATGGCTGGCGCCTTAGCCCGTTAAGCCACAGGCGCCAAGCCAGTTAGTTCCATTTTAATAGCTAGTATATGTGGTATTTATTTTTACATTCTTTGGATACTTTATTTAGGATAATAATCACCAGTTCCATCTAAATTATTGAAAAAGGCATTAATTTGTCCTTTTATGTTTGAGTAGTATTCCATGATCTACAT